>CM021109.1:586186070-586386560 GCA_007115665.2 Sequoiadendron giganteum
GCTTTATACATGATATCTTTCCAGCTTCCGCCCGGCTACGTGATCAATCTAACAGCAAGTCCACAAGACACACCAGACGATCACGAGACGAGATCAAGCAGAAAAAGCCAAAATTAAAAAACTGGAAAGATAAGCCAGAAAATGGCTAAGGCATGGCTAAAAGCGCCCCTCTCAAGGAAAGGCGCCCTTTCCTAAAGGTGTCCAGATTCAGCCGGAATCTTCACTACCTCCCAAGGCGACCTTCTCAGCTATGACCTATCTCGTCAGCGAGACTATCAGCAAGAACTTCCGACAAATCAATCGACTGATGAAGAAGGTCAAAGGCTGGCAGTCCACAACCAAGATAAAACTAGGCAAAAGCTAAAAGCGCCCCTGCTGGCCAGGAGCTCCCTTTAGTTTGGAGGCCCAAAACTTGCCAGCTGCCACTACAAAGTCAGGCATTGTGAACAAGACTGAACCAGCTACCCGACACATCATCAAGCAGAATCATCTGATTCATCAAACGTCGGGAACGTCAGATCAAAGCAAAGAGGGTCTGAAAAGGTCAAAACGAAGAACGAGTCAGTGAAAATTGACTAAGGCATTGTCAAAAGCGCCCCTTTCAAGAAAAGGCGCCCTTCTTTCTGGAGGCCTAAGCTCAGTTTTCTGAGCTAACCTCTCCCAGGCATATCTAGTCACATTGATCCTGCCTCAACAACAGAACTGTCAGATACTGCTCGAGATCAACTGAGCAACCTGAATCGAAGATCAAACAGGAGCACTTCAGCTTGCAAAATAGGCAAAAGAGATCAAACTCAAGGTTGGACGCCTAAAGGAAAGTCAAACAGAAATGTTGACTTGAGTTAGCAAAATTTGGAGCCAAAAAAAAGAAAAACACTCCACAATCAGTGGAAATCATCTTTTGGAACTCCAAATCAGGACTGAATGATGAGTTATCTTCCATACTTTGTGGATCTTAACCCTAATTGCCTTATATTCATGCTAGGCGTCCCTTTTCCTCATTATTCTTTTTGCAGGTTGAAGGATAAAACATCAAGTAGCTCCCAAGAACAAGTTTTCAAGATCTGGCAGGGGTTTTGAGCGGATCTTCAATATTTTTGAAGATAATTGGCAGTAAAAGCATTCTTCTCCCAAGATTGTTTCCAGAGACAGATTATTACAAGTGGCAGTTTATAACTTCCAATCCATCTTCTGTCTATTTCCTCTACTTCTGTCTATATTTCTTTTGCATGTCGCAGGAAACGACAGATTTTCACAGATCTGACCAACTGGGTACGATCAGCACAGCTTTTTCAACAAAACCCACATGGTAGATTTTTTCAGAAAAAGTAGCCCTGCTGCCCCTATTTTTTAGGGTTTCCGGAAAAAGTCATAATATTGAAAAACGGACAAACTGGGTTTGTTTGGCTCGGAAGCACGAACAAAACCCATGTGTTAGATTTTTTCGAGAAAAATCACTTTCTGGTGCCCTTGCTGCCTCTGCCACCGAAGGGCTCTTGCATGTCAAAGAAAAACTCGTTTTTTCGAATTTCTGACGATCTGGGTCTGTTTAGAAAATCATTCTTAACAAAACCCATGTCTCAGATTTTTTCGTAAAAACTACCCCCGGCGCGGCTATTTTTAGCATTTCCAGAAAAGTGTCAGAACAGGGTCAAGTGCCCAGTCAATATTCAAGGTTTTCAGAATGCAGTACTCTCGGGTACAATACAAGACCAAAACAGTCTTATACCATGATTACCTGAAAACGACTGATACAGACTTATGGCAGAAAAATCCAGAGGTCAGTTCTGAAGACTTGGAGGGCATGAATCAAATCACATTGCAAAACATCGAAGAATCCGGTTTGTTTCAAGCAGCATCTATTCCAATCACCTTACAAAGCATCGAGCTTGTAATTGCTTGCACTAAGCATTACAGCCCGACTACAAGAGAGATCCTGTCAGTTGACGGGAGGGTGATTTGCAGCTTGAAGCCAGTAGACATAGAGACTTGTTTTACAATCCCACCATGCCCTACCAAGAAGGTCATATCAGTGACAGAATGCGAAAAGGCATTCGAGGCTTCAAAAGACAAGTGTTCGCTTATAATGGCTGAACATTGGCTGAAAACAAAGAGGAACAGTTTGCCCAGAGTAGTTGGTAGAGGAGAATTCAAAGACGAGTACGGAGTGCTAATCACCCTGCTCAGCAGAGTCACTGGACAAGAGGAGGGAAAATCCTTCCAGCCGTGGATGTTCTACATTATTGGCAAGATAATCAGCAGAAAAGAACGTTACGACTGGGCCTCCCTGATCAGTGACACACTCCACCAACAATTCACCAGATTTCTAGAAGAGCACCGTTTCCACATGTGTTCATACCTGGTCTACCTGATAGCCTTCCAAGGCGATTTCAGAACATTAAACACTGTGGGAACCCTGGGTGTACAAAAGGTACAAGAATACTTTCCTCGCTTGGAGTTCACTCTAGCGGAAAGACATTTCAAAAGAATAAATGACCTTTTTACTATGCACACCGTGCACGAGCTAGACCATGAGATGCACGTGCGTATTTCACCAGCAGCTAAGGCAGCAATGGTGGACTGGGCGGATTGGTTCATACAATTCCCCACTTTCACCTACATACGCGCGTATGGCTATAATGGCCACCCCGCCATGATGCCACGTTACCCCTCGGATAGGGTAGTGTTCATGGAATTCCTGAGGCAATTGGCCGATGTTCACTCTTACCTTCGCGTAAAGAAAAAGGCTGCAGTGAACTTTCCTCTTCAGATGGGACTCTACAGATGCAGAACAGCAGCTGATGCAAGGTTGATAAGCCAAGAAATAGTGAGATTTAATCTCAAGTACCTCATCGACAGGAGGCCATCCTATGACCCCAGAGGCATCTTCGCAGCTCACCTTGAGCAAAGATCATCACATGAACCTTTCATGGAAGATTTTTGGGTCAACTGCGAAGATGAGTTCGAAGTGAGAAGAAGGAACCATAGCAGATTCAAGCTCTCGCAGATTGCAGAATTCATGTCAGAAGACATCGAGGGCTTATCTGAAGACGAAGGAGAAGTTATTCTTTCTTCCTTCTTCATGGGTCTAGTGGATTCACAACCACTCGGCAAGGTAGACTGGTACGCGAAAGAGAGTACGTCTATTGAGGAAAGAACGGGTAGAGTAGTTCGACACAGTCAACTCTACCTGGACAGTAAAAGGACAAGGAAGGTAGTACTTCCCCGATCAGAGCCGCCAGCGGTTCAGTCTACACTACCTTCCACGTCTAGGAGGAAACCCAGACAGAAGAAGATGAGCTTTCCTCCAGAAGGAATGCGGATGTCAGGAAGCACATGGGGGAGAAAAGGAATTGCCAGCACAAGCCGGCAAGAGGTACAGGTGGAGACAGCCACCAATTTGCCTGAGACAGTTGAGACCGCTGCAACTACACAAGAACCAGTGATTGAAATAATCGCTGTAGAGATGGAAACCATTGTAGAAGAAGTTACAGCAGAAGCGGTGCCAGTGATAGAAACAGAGCCACCAGCTTCACCACCATCACAGAGAGGTCACAAAGTCCTATTGATTTGGACTCGCCACCACGAGACATTGCCACGGCACAGTCTCGTTCTTCTAGCATTCAGGGGACCTATGTTCCTCCTCCCAGCGATGCTAGCCGAGATTCTATCTGGCTGGAAAGCTCGCTTGGGAGGAAGAGGGAGAGGCCTTCTTATCAGCTTGACTTCTCTGAATTCCATCATGTCCCACAAGACATGCCGGTAAAGAAGTTGAAGAAGCAGACGCATGTAGAAAAGAATGCAGAGAACGAGGTTATCATAGAGACTGCTGCCCCACCTGAAGACAAAGATATACATAATGTGAGGGTTGAGGATTTCACGCTTTCAAAGGTGAACCTTGGAAAGACCACTCGACAGGTGGAGGCAGACCTTCTTGGAATTGCCTCGGCGAGTGTCAAAGAAAGGATGACAAAAGATGGACAAGACAAAGCAGCCTTGAAGGCTGAAATCCGTCAGCTAAAGTTGTACATTTCTAGTTTGATACATGACACTCCAAACTCCTCGGCTTTGCCTCAAGGACTGTTGGATCTCCCAGCTGAAAGGAACCATCATCAGTTGATTACATACGGTAAACACTTGAGACGTCAAGTGGATGAGTTTGTTGTCAAAGGGCGGTGTGTGTTGACAGAAGCATATCAGCTGAGAGACAGAGCACATGGACTTCGATCAGAAATCCAGAAGTCAGATATAAAGGCAGCTCAAGAGAGGCCGAGAGAGGAGGCGACAGTTGCTGATTTGCAACAAGCATATGAATCAGTTACGACCACAGAAAATAAACACCATCTCTTTGAGTGGAAAGAACAGGTGGCATACAAGGTGAGAGCCTATGATGCCAACTCTGTGGAGCTGATTGACTATAGACGCTTCGTCGCCAATATTATCAACTTCGCAAGAACGTTGGTAATATCCTTCCCGGAGTTAGAATATCAGCGGGAAGGAGGAGAATATGTGGAACTTGAAACCGTGCAGACACGATTCCAGGATGTCATCCGATCTTCATTCCTTGAAGATCCCAATGGCTGCAAATTAGCCAAAATTGCAGCCATGTCTGTCCAGTTAGATGAAGCAGCTGCCCAATGCATAACCTATCATCGGCAGCTTACGACGGGTGAAGAAATGCTTAGACGCCACATAGTCATCTTGAAGAGCATTAATTGCCCGGAGGCCGAAGAGGTCAATGACTGGATAGAGACTTTGTTGACCAGTGGTGAAGAGGTGTAAAGCACCAAGGGAGGACGTCCTACCCTCCAAATAGCATTAATGATGACTGAAGTCAACTTGATGCCCCTTTCCAAGTTGACTCCAGATCTCCACAGATCATGCATGTCAGATCCCACTAATCTAGGATGTCTATTTGACTCCCACGATTTGTGGATCTCAGATTTCCTCAAAAGGTGGATGTCTATTTGGAGACACATTTGTAACATAAGTTCACTTTTAGTTAGGTATCAGTCAACTGAGGTAGACTTCCAGTTTGACTTTTGTTTAGTTTCAGTTAACTGAAGTAGATTTCCAGTTAACTGTTTGCTCACCTACATTTAGACATAGAATAATATCTTGCTGATTGGCAAGAACTGTTTGTTAACTCAAGGAGATTTTAGGGTTGCCTACTCCTTTGAGTTCCTATAAATAAGAGCCTTAGGTTCTTTATTTGTTTAACCTTTATTTGCTAGCAAAATTGCTGCGCCACTGTTGCCAGAGTTCGCTTGTTTATATCTGTTCACTCTTGGATGAGAGTTCGTTGGTTGATCGCAATTGTGCATGATTTCGTGCCTTTGCTGTCCCGACCTTTGTAATTCTTTGAAGAATCTTAAAGAATAAATCAGATGGTGCAAGCTTGATTGATCTAATTATTTGAGTTATTCAAAGTCTTGTTTTTAAATAGTGCATTGTTTCAATCTCCTCCTTGGACAGGTGTCGTCGCCTCCTTGGATATTTTGTCATCAATCATTATCGTTTGATGTTGTTTAATGATCTTTCTTGCAGCCTAGACTTTGGACAGGTGTCGTCACCTCCTCGGGAATCCTGTTAGAAAGGCCATCGTCCCTTGTTGTTTCCAGTGAGCTGCTTCCAAGCCTATACCTCGGATAGGGGTTCCTCCTCCTTGGCAAGTCTCAGATCCAGTTTACCGTAACGAGTGTTTGCTTGTATCGAGCCCTATCTTGGTATATATCCGAAGGTTCAGAGCCTCGGCCATATTCCATTGAGACGGAGGATTCAAGTGATCCAACCATACCATTTCGCTCCTATGCCCTCATGCTCTGTTTTCTTGAGGAGGTAGGATAGCTTAGAAGCTTAGTTAGTCGTAGTTAAGATCTGCGGAAACCAGAGAAAAAGCTTAGCTACGGCGCATTGGTTTATGCACCCTTGTGTCCTACCGCTGAGTAAAAAAGATAGGAAATCTTAGTACACCCCTTTTTTACAGTATAAAATCAGCAAAGAGAGATCTTCCTCTCTATAATCCGAAGAGCATGTACTAACACACTTGCAATAGCTGTCCGTTTCCAATAAGCACTCCAGAGGTGCTAATTGAAATGCCAACACATCCTCATGTGGAATGCGTTGATGTTGATGTTCTTAAACAAAATGAAAATAGAAAATTGTTTTTGTAAAACTGAAAGTAAATACTATATTAATATATTTTACAAATTTGCATCTTCCTCTTTCCCATAAAAATGAGGTGCGGCATGGAGTTTTGTATGGTTTCAAAAGCCTTAAATGCGATATTATAGATGAAGACTTGTAGGAAAACTATGGAAACTTGGACTTGGAGAGTACCAATTAAATTCAATGGGAGTTTGAGGTCAATGTCTCCAATGGGGTCGAGGGGCAGTGCCCCATGGTCCCTCGTGGGGGTCTGGGGGCAACGCCCCCAGCAGGGTCGAGGGGCAGCGCCCCTTGTGGGGGTCTGGGGGCAACGCCCCCAGTGGGGTCGAGGGGCAACACCCCTCGCGGGGTCCAGGGGCAACGCCCCTGTCGCAGTACAGGGCGGGGTCGAGGGGCAACACCCCCACCTCTGGCACCAATTTAAGGCTTTTGAAACCATACAAAACTCCATGGCGCACCTCATATTAATAATAATAATTAAAAAAAAATGTTTTTATAAGTTCTGGGCCGTGGGTTCTTCGAGGTACGCCCGGGTACGTGCCTGGTACCTTCGTGTCCACGCACCAATTGACTGGGTGCGCCCTGGGTACGCACAGGGTGCGCGACCAGGCCTGTGGGTTCTCCAAGCGCACACCCGGGAGAACCCATAGGCCTAGTCGCGCACCCTGTGCGTACCCATGGCGCACCCGCAGGCGAACCCGTACCGGGTTCGAGGCCTCCGGGTGCGAATCCGGTAACTTAGTCTTTCCCACATCTTAATGAGACATCCACTTAGCCGTATTAGGAAACTACCCTTTCTCTCCAATCAGCCATGTTACTCGTTTTCCTCACCAAGTCTGCCTCACCTTCTTATCAAGAATGATGTCTTCCTCCATATCATCCATCTCTTTAGGTGCAAAATCATCGAAGGAAGGAAGTATAACATCCCCTAGCTCTTAATTCAACATAGGAGGCTCAAATAAGTGTAACTGGTCACCATTGTTCATCAAAAATATCTTCATATACTTTTACAATTCCAACCGAAAAGAATTCAGTCCTACCTACTTAATGATATGAAACAAACGCCATTAATGGGTCTAGAGATAGAAAGAATTTAGTAAGACCAAAAAGTTGGACAGATCCAGTGGTGGTATCTAAGATCCAACTTCATGAAATATTTGGCATGCTGCAATTGATTCAAAAAATTATTTACTTGGGCAGCGAATACCGATTCTTCACATTGATCATATTTGATCCCTGATAATCAACGCACATCCTCCACATCCCATGTTTCTTTGGCACAATAACAATGGGAGATCTGCATGGAGAGGTACTAGGTCTGATTATCCCCTGCTCTAACAATTTATTTAGCTGCTCTTTAACTTCTTGTGATTCAGTGACACTCTATCTATACAGCCTCAAGTTTGGTAAAGGATATTCAGGCAAGAATTGTAGTTCATGTTCTATGGCTCTCTTTTGAGGCAGCCACTTGGCTTCTACAAATAATTCAGAAAATTTATTCACCAGATCAATCATGCCCTAATGTTCTTGATGAGAATATTGTCCATGGAATCCCTTTAACTCAGCCCCTCTTTGTTCTCCTTTGCCTATTAGCATCAACAAAGCAAGCTTGTCACTAGCATTGATTAAACCCTTAGTCTTTGAAGCACCAACCATTGTGATTTCAGTCTTTTTTTCTGCTAAAGTTAACATGTATAGTGTTCCGTTTTGGACCAGTCTATAAATGATTAAACCTCCAATAATATGTAGCATCCCTGAGATACAAGTATGGGCAGCCAAATATCACTCCACATACATCTAATGGAACCACATCCACCAGCACTTCATCCTTGTATTAAACCTCCAAACTTTACACTGCTTACCACTCCATCTTTCAGCCAAGCAAGACCATAAAGTTATGAGTGGTACACAACTTACAGCCCCAACTCATATTCTAAATTCTAAGAAAATTTGGCTTGAGAACAAGGATCAACAAAAGAGACTACCTCTTTGTCTTTGATGCAGATTTTAATATGGGACAGTTTTTTCATCTCTTCTTTTGCTTTGGAGTTCTCACTGGCCACAAAATCTCTTAATGCACAACACAAATCATCTAATCTAAATCAAAATATCCTCGAATTTATATTCCTTTGTTCATCACAACTGCCTTGGTGTCCTTTTTCCTATTTCTACAAGACAATTTCAAATTTGGATGAAGCCTCTAGTGTTTCTCTTCCACATGCCCTTCCTTTCTACAATAGGCACACTAACATCTAATTTTATTCTTGCCTTTGTCCTTCTAGACAATTGTATGCTTCTTTGACTTTGTTTTGCCTTTCTCCTTGCATTTCTAAGTGTTGTCCTCAATTTTTGAATTCTCAAAATTGGACAACCCATATGAAATTTTGCCTAAAATTTCTTCATAAATCTCTATGGCACGCATTTTGAGGCACCAAAATTCTCCAATTGAATTGTGCAGCCATTGGTATCCATCCTATTTTGCCTTGTGTGAAATTCAGGAACATTTCAACATGTTTTTTCCCTTGTTTTGTCCAATTTCGGGATTTTTGATCACCATTGCAAGTAGGGATCTTTTTGTGTTAAGGCACACTTTACGAGGTGAAAAATCTCTATTTCAAATATGGAAATTATTCCTTGGGTCATTTTCAATCTTTGCTCCAAATTTCATCGCATTCCAACTTCATTTGCCTTCTCTTTGAGTCATTTTTTCTTATATTTTGGGTCAATTTCAGGTTTTTGAGGCTTCACTGCAAGTAGGAACTTTTTGGCTTCATTGCAAGTCAATAATAGGAACTTTTTGCCTTCATAACAAGTTGTAGGAACTTTTTCAATAACTTACAAGTTGTAGGAACTTTTTACTCACTTTACATATTATGTTCAAAAAGTAACTTGCAATGAGCTCTAAAAATCCCGATTTCACTTAAAAGTGAAAAAGTAAGATTGCTAAAAGACTCTAAAAAGTCCGACCCTTCATGAAAAATTGCTAAAGTCATGAAAAAACCCGAAATTGCAAGTAAAGGGCATTTTTTGAAGTTATTTGTTATATTTTTCAATTGCAATGAGCATCAAAAAACCCAAAATGAGTTTTGCAAGTGTTTTTGTGGGTTTTGTAGCTTGCTCTTGCTCATATGTACCCCGATTGAAGAGATTTTGGCATGAAGAACACTTGGCAAGGTCTGCAACTTTATTAAATTCCCCATTTTTGCTCTACCATTGCCCCATTTTTGCAGATTTGAGTTTGTTCTTTGTTTCTTTTTATTTTTCTGTTTTTGTTGCTTTAAATCTTTTGTTCTTGGGTTGCCTTTCTATGGAGATTGAGATTGCATATTATAAAAAAAGTGTATGGCTGAAAATGTGTTTTTCCACTTCACACACCCTTCATTCATTTCTCTTTCATACACCATCATACTTCATTCGCCCTTCATTCATAAAAACGTTTTTCTCTCTCTTTCATTCGCCTTTCCATTTCGTTTTTCATTCACTTGCCTTCATTTCATATTCATTCGCCATTACCATTTTTCTTCATCATCATTATCATTTTCTACAAAAATGATGCCCTTGGCTGAAAATCGGGTTTTCATAATCTGATTACAAGTAGGAGATTTTGACCAAGGTTACAAGTTAAAATGATAAACTTGCAATGACCTCTTATTTTTCCTACCTTGCACTTTTACTTGCAATGGCTTCCAAAAATCCCGATTACATTATACCTTACTTGCTGTCAGCCTTCCAAAACCCGAAATTCACTTGTGAGCCCATTTTTGCATCAAATTATCCCTTCCCTTGTCAGTCTTGTTTACACACATGATCTATCAAACCAATAAATCAAGGCATGGGCATTGTTTTATAACAATTTCATCTTGAATAAGGTGTTATGGGTTCTTCATCAGTGAACAAAAGAAGAAGAGATACAATAGTAATTCATGGAGCAGCTCGAAGGTCAATAATCCTCATGAAACCATCTAGGGACAAAGTGAATCAAGCATGGAAAAAGGACGCAACGAAGAGAAGAACTTCCTAAAGAAATGGTACTACTCCAAGCCTGTGATAAGGTTGAAGTTCGCCAAGGACACAAAGATCATTAAGAATGCAAATTCTCGTTCCAAGTTCGAGATCTCTTCACCAATCCTGAATACTTCAAGTTCTAAAATCCTGAAGCAGCATGAAGATCATCGCAGATGAAGGATGATGTAGTTAGAGTCGTGTCTTGGACACTTAAAATAATTTCAATTATGCATTTTGTTTTCGACAAACTACATGTAAAAACAAATTTTGTAATCGCAAGTGTTTCTTTCACTTGCAGTTTTGTAAATTGTCATTACATGTAATCAAGTTACAAGTCAAATTACAATAGGACTTGTAATTTGGAATAAGTCAATTGCAAGTAGTTGGCCAGTTGAGAGATTTTCTCAAGTTTGTTGAGATCCTCCCACTTTTTTCTCTGGACCTCTCTCCTATAAATACTTGAGAGGGTCCATTGTAATTTTTATCTTTTTGGCAAGCAAGAAAACTCTGCAGAATTTTGTACTCATAAAAACTTTGAGCTTTATAATTACAAGTTGTTCATTTTCAAATAATATCAAAGAGAGTTGCAGATTTCAGACTTTGTGTTGAATTCTCACTTTGTGTCCATTGTGTTCTTATGTCATTTTGGGGCATTGCTTTGTGATCATTTGAAAATTGAGAAAGATTGCTAGGGAGAGCTTCAATTAATATATTTTCAGACTTTGTGCTGTCAATATTGAAGATTGAATTCATAAATTAGAAGTTAAGAAGAATTGCAAGTCTTTGTGCTCATGACGATTCTCATTCATAATAGTTAAATAGATACATCATATTTTCAGACTTTGTGCTGTCATATGCTGTATATTATCATTAGAATTATCTTTTAAAAAGGGTAGATAGGATTGCAGATTTTCAAGACTTTGTGCTTGAGGTTGTTTTCCCTCCCGAAGGAAGTGACGGAAGTCTTTGAGCTTTCAGGAAACTTCATTTCCTTTCTACTGATTTTATTCGCAAGCTGCTGTTATAGTTTATTTAAAAAGTTCATGTTACTTTTCTGCAAAGAGAAAAGAGTTTAGTCTCTCTTGAAACAAGAGGAAAGATTATCGTTCCATCCATATTTGTTTTTAGTTATTTAGATAGGGGGAGCCTTCCCTTAAATAGGAGAGTTTAACTCACATACTGTGTTGAAATCACCATTTTGCTAAACCTCCTAAGTTTACAAAATATTCAACCAACACTGAGCTCCTTGTTGTTGACCCTTCTCTTTGTTTTTATTCTTCAACGAAGATGCCTTCTTGTACAACTCCACATAATGAGCTTAAGCTCATGCCTCATCAATATATTGAGGCTTTGCAATGAGTACTAGTGTTGTTAGGTGCCCAAACAGTCCACTTATATACTTCCTCAACACATCTTCCTCCATGACATCCCTGCCTAGTTGTACTACACTCTCCTAGAACTCGCTGGTATGCTTCTATACACTCTATCCTTGACACTACCCAATGTAGTGTTCTTCAATAACATAGTCCTCTTAATTACAGATGAGATAAAACTACTTCTTCAAGAGCTTCTTGAAATCTTCCCATTTCAAAACAAGAGCTACTTTTCTACACTTATGGGAGAATGCATAGCTCTCATACCATGTGACAGCATGACCTGATAACTTGAGTCTAGCAAACAAAATCCATTGACGAGGAGTAAGTTGATGAAGGTTGTTGTACACCTCCATCTAGGATATCCATTGACCCAATTTTTCAATGCTAATTTCTCCAACATACAATTGTATGTTGATCAATCTTCACCTTAGCATTGAAAGCATTCGGTGTGGACACCTCTCCTTGTTCTAGTTCAAAATTTACTAATTCCTCTTCTTCTTCCTTGCTCTTAAGCATTCCAAACTTCTCAACCAAGACTTGCATGAAGTTTTCTACCACTCTATCTTTCCTACCGATCTAGAGATCTATAATGTCCCTTCTCAGGCCTAGTCAGTTTGGTGACAGTTAGCCTATTTCTTGAGTTCCCGTAAGCTAATTGGTAGTGGTAAGGGGACTCCAAAGATCTTGGAGTGGTAAGGAGACTCCTTTCTTGGCATCTATTTGTAGCATTGAGCTTAGTTGGCATTGTGGATAGCAATGATGCTTCCATAAGAGTTTTTGGTCTCCTAGGGTGTTCTCCAAACTTCTTGGAGAGCACATCTATTTTTAGAAAGTCTCTGGGTTGGCACTTGTCATCATCCAACTACATCAAGTACTTCTTGGCATGATCAAATTTGGTTTTTGTTGCCTTGGCAACGCTTTCTGCAACTCGAATGGAGTATTTAAAATATACACTAACTTTCTAATGTTTAATGTTTTTGAAAAGATAAGTACCATTTACAGGGTGTTGTACCCTTTACACAGAGAGCCCAAAGACCAAAAGAAAGCATAGTTCAAACAAAACTTGAACTATAGGAACAAATAGAAACAGTTGACTGTCAGCTACAGAGCAACCAAGATTTAAACAACCCCCGAAATAGAGGGATTCAAATTGGCTCCACCAACCCGAGGCCGAGAAGAGGCAACAGATTTGGGGAGACCCTTCTTCTTCCGCAAAACCACCAACCAGGGAGACTCAAAAGCGGGAACCAAAGAGCGAGGCGAGGGGGGCAGTTCCACAAAAGCCTCCCCGGGAGAGGAGCCACCACACAGTGAGGGCGAAGCAAAGAAGACTGGCGCAAAAAAAGCACCAACAGAGTCGTTCGACGAATGATGAGCCGGTTTTGGCATAACAGCGACAATAGAAGGCTCAAACGAGACAGAGATAGCAGAAGGTTTCATAGCAAGGATAGCCGAAATATGATCTTGAGTAGGCTTGGGAGGGTCATCCTCCTCAGAGGAACTATTCGAAAGGGGGGAACCAACAGTGAGATGGTCCGTGAGAGCATTCTTCCACCAAGTAGCCGCACTCTTGCGGCAAGCAATAGGGCAGCCAGAAGCCAAGTGACCAACAGAGAAACAACACCTGCAATGAAAAGGGAGCCCCTTATAGTCCAGAAGTTGCTTCCAAGGTTGGTCTGCCACCATCAAGACCACGTCACCATGGAGTGGTTTGGAGATATCCAGATCGATTAACATACGAGCCACCATAGTATGCCCAAGATCTCAAGACGTAGAATCCACCTTCAAAAAGCTATCAATGGCGTTGCCAATAGCTTCAAAGCAGGAATCCTCCCAAAATTGAAGAGGGAGATTCGGTAAACGAACCTAAACAGGTCTGATATTCAGAGGCTCCGTAACAGGATTGAAAGAGCGTGACCACGGTCGAGTGGATAGTGAATGAACACCCCACATCCACACCCGATCCAACACTCTGTCACGAGCCTCAGGGGTAGAGAAGGTAGCAAAGAAAAAACCTCTAGCATTGGGATAGAGGTCAATCTATCCAAAAACCAAAGGCTTCCAAGAACTAGTCACCCATTCATGGAGTTCAGGCAGGGAGGGCCACAAGCCATTAAACCTACAGACAACACCATGCCGCACGTAGAAATCTTCATTTTCAGCAATTTGAGGCCCACAGACCACAACAAGGGAGTCTCGGGCACAAGGCAAAGGACGAACCCTAGTCGGGACCTGGGCACGAGCAGCAGCAGCAAAGGACTTCTGAGAGCCAACAGGAGTAACAGGAGGAGGGCCCCCAGCCACACCCCGCACAACATCCATAAAAGAAGGAGAAGTCGCCTGCCCGTCCACAGGAGGAACACAGCCACCACACCCACCACAATCTAAAACCTGTAGCAAATCGGGAGGAATAGGGGGAGCCCTTGCACCCACAAATCGATCCCCCGCGCCAAGGCCCAGCGACAAATTTGAACTGCTCCCGCCCAGCGCAACGGGCAACTTTGCAACGGAAATTTCCTTCATTTTCCACAATTTTGATAGGATAGATCACCTTGAATGTTATTCTTCTAATGTTTAATGTTATATTATACTTAAGTATTATATTTTATAAAGTTGCTTTATGCCCCCACAAAAGTCGAAACCTAGGAAAAGTAAAGGGGCATTTGCACATGAAATTCATTTTAATAATTTGAAAAGGCTTTTTGGTGGAAAATGAATTATTTAATATTTTCATATTTGACTTTTTTCCCTCCAAAGCTATAAAAGGAGGTTGGGGGTCTCATTTGCTCATGCTAAAGATTACACATACTATTATGCTCCCGGATTGAACCTATGTGTTCTTCCTTGAATCTTTTGAGGACAAAAACCCTCATTGGATTTCTAGTTTTGGATTTGGAAGACAATCCCTAACTAGATTGGAGTGGTTATACTTAGGAATCACCATTGTTCTTCACAAAGTTTCCAATTTTTGGGGTTTCCAACCATTAAGGTTTTTGATGTGTTCTGAGTTGGAGATTTTGGGGAAAGTTTAACATTTTATTTTAGAGATTTTTGGGTGTGTTGAAGTGACTCCAGACAAGGTTTTTTGTTGGCAATACAGCTCTCCTGGAGCAGGCCGTTCCATTCATATTTGCTAGTGAACTTTGTTTATAGCCTTGAAATTTATTGAGACTAATGTATGGTTGTTTTTTAATGACAAGGCGACCTTTTTAAGAGGATTTTATTTAATGTTTGGACCTGCATTTCATACCAGTCGGGTTGTACCATGATTGCAAAGTACCTAGAGCTAGGTATGTGAATATAGGAACTGAAGCACTGCATTTTGTAGGCTCATTTATTGCTCATTTGAGGTGCCTTGATCCCTAGAAACACTTCCTATCAGTTTTGGGTTGCACTTTGAAGTTTGGAGGCTATCTAAGGGGCCATACAGTTTGCTGGGTTGACTATATTTGCTGGTTCAAAAGTATGCCAGACCTGGTGTTGTGTAAAAGTCACTCCCAGGATTGAATATCCTTTCTTCTAGGCAATTTGGAGTAAGTTTTGGAGCCAGGTGGTGAATGCTTTTCACTCTGTGTTACACCCCGTTTCATAGTTACCAAATTACTTTTACCTTCATGAGTGGAATTGTTGATAAATGTAAATCACGACTTTAATATGTTTAGTAGGAGAATGGAATATTGAAATATGCATTAAGATGTTATTGCTTTGAAATGAAAGAATATGTTTATGTTAATAAAATACGATGAAAAGATATGTATTGCAATGTGAATATTCTAATGCTTTGATGATGCAAATGATTGTATTGTGAATGTCTAACTACCTTGGTGTTGCACTAAACTATATGTAGGAACAGGTCGAGCGTCTAGAAGAGAGGGAATGTATCACTTAGGAGAAGAGAATTGGTTTGGTAACCCCTAAATGAGTGTAACCGAGCTTTCACACACTCACTACCAAGTTTAGTAAAGTCTAGTCAATGGCCTGGAAATGGTAAGTTACCTTAGTCTTGTTTGTGGATGAACTAGGAGAGGTTATGGTTTTGATTGAGATCATTCTTGATTTAGTTAAGTGTTTGAGTTTTTGTCATTTGTGAGTTCTTAAAGTGTTTACATTTGATCAATGTGATATATACATTGAAAGTGTATATACGTAGACATGTACATGTCTACGATGAGCTCAAGCACATGAGTATACATAGATAGACGTGCCTATGTATGCTTATGGATGAAATACCCATATGCATGGGAACGTCGAACTGACAAGTAGATATATATATATATCATAGTAGCCGGGAGACACGTCTCCTACCCCTTGGGACGTGCCTCGGAGATGGAGATGGAGATGCGTCTCCGATACTGGAGACGCCTCCAGCAGCCCAAAAGCGTGGCCAACGTACCCCACCGTCTCTTGGAGTCTCCCAAAAAAAACTTGGTGTCTCTCGCACATCCCCCGACGACTAAAAGGTAAAACGCATAAAGTAATGCACAACATTCATTAAAAACACGATCTTAATCAGTGAAAAACGCAAGTCAAAGGTAGTGAAGTGAAGCAAAAGACGCGATTTCTTTGTGGAGGGTGGTGATTTCTTGGCATTTGGAAACCTTGGAAATAATCAAGCTCAAATGTGAAATAAGCCCCTTATTTTTTTTTCAATATTTCCACAGCATAAGCCAGCAATATCACCAATGGTTAGCGTTGGGCCCAAAAGATAACCAACTTGAAAGTAACCTTCACCAAGAGTGTTCACCAAGATCCTATTGAAGGCGAGGTGATAGCATATGGTGATGGGATCATGAGCAAATAATTGAACTGAAATACAATGCTGGTAATGTAAGAGCAGGCAGTGATCCAACCATGAAGATTCCTCGCTACCACTTATTCAGTGGGGGAAAAGATATTACAATAAAGAACAATTCATCCGCTTTTCAGCAGGCATCCACTTAAGTAGTGGGGATACTCCACTTATGTAGTGGGTAAAATATGAAAGATACAATCTTAATTCCTCCACACTAGAGATAAACCATCCAAGGGTTACAATGTTTGAATTAAAACATAAAGTAAATGCAAAAATAAGAATGATTGGAACAGTACTACTATTACCAACATTTACAATGAGCTTATTACAACGAATTTCATTAGAATCCTGCTCCAAATCAACTGCAAAGATTATACTATATTTCTAGTTACAAATGTAAGTAAAAAATCAAAGGAAACATAGTATAAGGAGAGAGTAACCAGGTCTGATTTACAGAAACAGCAAACCAATGTTCAGACCAGCAAGTAAAATCACTCCCAAATCACTCAAAAACACCAACCATACTTCACCAACTCATCTAAAACTAAAAACACACCTTCTCAATTGCTAGGCGACCAAGTAACTCCAAGTATAAAAGCACCAACAGATCCAAATATGCCCAACACGAAATCCAAAGCAGCAAGGACATGGTACAACCAAGAAAGGGGTCGACCTTGCTTTTAAAATTCAGCTCCTCAATAAAATCTGCAATTTAGCATCAAGAGGCGCCTAGGCCATAGGATCATTTAGAATAAACACCCAGAATGATATTCAATATGCAAAAGGAATTATGAATAGAAAACACTTACAGCCATGTCCAAACCAGCAAACACAAGAACTGATAAAATCACCAAATTCTGCAACAATTAAGCTCAATAAGCACTTCTGAATGAAGCACACTCCCAATTGACCATCTAGGAAACCATAGTTTCAGGCCCGAAGAATGGTGTAAATACTCAGCTCCCCCTTAGTCAGGTTCTGAAATCAATTCAACAACATAACTTCACAATATTTTCCAAAAATGATCAACTCCAAGCAATGCCTTCCTTTATAGCCCTAAAAGAGCAAACCAAGCAATCTATAACTCCTTTCAAGAAACTCTTCAATTACCTCCAAAAGATGCCACCTCTCATGTTGCACTTTATTTGAATTATTAAAACATTAATCATCTCCCTCTAAGCATCCATTTACAAGTTGCACAATAAAACATTTAATATAAATATTAAATGGCCAAATCAACCCTTTTATGTCCCCTTTTTAAAAACGAATTGAAGTCATCAAGCCTAGGCGTGGGGTACAACTTCAGAACATAAAATTGACTAAGTATAGAACTCAATCCAAAGAGGTAGCCAAGAGCAATGCCCAAGCTACAACTGACAAACTGTTAAAATTAGCAAACTGACATTTGCCAAGCTGAACCAAGCTGATGATGATGCCTCTACCATAAATGGACTTACTAAAAATAGCGAGTGCCAAAAATAGTAAGTTAACTTCAAATCCATCAGAAAGCCAAATCAATCAGCCACATTGAACTGCAACTGATTGAGTTGCTGCTAAAATAATACTGCTAAAAAGACTTACCAAAAATAGTAAACTGCTATAATTAGTAATTTTGCAAAACTTCCTCTAAACACCAACTGAGCAGTATCATGATTTTCAAATATCAACTAAGCACAAACCGAGCAACCATCATGAATTACTATAAACAGAAAGTGCCCAAAAAAGTTGTCAGATTCAAATGCATGTCACACCACCTTGGAGGTCTCTAAAAACCCAAAAAAACCCAAAAACCTTTCTTGCATGTAAGGTATCAGTCAAAATTGCATGTCATTATCTTAACATGCATGTTACCTCATCCTGAAGCTCTCCAAAAACCCAGAAAGCTCCACCAGACATGTTTCAAAAACTCCTACATGCAAAACTTTGAAATTGCATTTGAAAGCGGAAACCCTAATTTTACCACAAACGAGCCTACGAGCTTCCGGAAATAGGTTGTTAGTCACAGAAGAGCGTATGGCTAAAATGGGGACATTACAAAATGTAAGTCTCCGCTCTCCCGGTAATTTCATTTTCATTTGGCAACCTAAGCAATTACGAAGTACTTCATACTCCCGTGGGTTTGCTTGAGTGTTTACTATTTCTACTTGAATTATTTAACCCATTTTCTCTATGCCCTATGGTGATTCTAAACATTTGCCATAATGCCATTAGATTTGTAAGCATCTAATGCCATGAATTGTATCACTATTACAAATATTATTTATCCCCTATGTGTCTTTCATGCACGCTTGTTCTTCAATCTTCTATCAGCTATCTTGTATCATTGGTCTCTCATTCTATTGGATCTCTCCCTTTAAGTTTTTTTGAGTGTGCCTCTTGCTCTTTCTTTACCATCTTCTCTAATTTAGACTTTAGGCTCAGCTAATATACAAGTCAAAAAATTTGACACATCCTTCATAGCTCCATTAAAATTTAGCAAATTTGATGTGGAAATTGGTTGTATGAATTAACACGATTTATAGAACATTTTCTTATGCTAAATAATTAATAAACAAAACCAGATCCCATCTCTTACTTCATAATCATTTCCCTTTGAAGTTTGAACAGCCACAAATTATGATGGACAAAAATATTAAATTCTTGAACTCCCATGTTGAAGAAAAACAAGTCTAGAATACTTATAGTTACTGTAAGTCTGTAATTGAAATGTTTTCCGGAGAGTGTGAAATAGCATGAAAAAACCAAATAGTTTTCCATACCATCCATAGCTAGACTAACTGAATTAAAATCCATGACTGTATTGCTCATTGTTGTTACACAGTGTTACATGTAGACCTGTAAATAAAGGTTTTTAACTTCATAATATCAAGTCTGAGTTTGAAAAATGAAAAGGGAAGTTATTTAAGAATTTATGGTGTTGTGGATCCATTCATTTTTTCTTCCTATAGCTGTTGTGTCTAAACTCTAATGTCATTTTTTTATTTTTTTTGTAGAATTTGAATCATTGAATCAAGAATGTCGAGCGGGGGAAAACAAGGCTTGTATCCGTTGTGGATGTATGTTGATCGTGTTCCAAAGCCAAAGGGTTCAAGTGGAACAGCCACAATCTCATATAAATTATGTCCAATGTCATGGCAAGGTACTTACACGAGAGTGAGGGCTCATTCCTTCACATACCTGGAAAAGGTGTTGATCCTTGTACAAATGAGGTGGAACGATATGAGGCTATGAGGGATCAAGAAAGGGCTAATGGAAAAGTTTCTAATATGCGTATTCAAATAATATTTATTATTTATTTATTAATGCTCAACTACTGTATTTTATTGTAATTTAGTGATAAGATCGTCTCTGATCTTATATGGAGTTTCTTTTTAGAAACTTCCCGTTTTTGTAAATCCTGTAAACTATTTATTGAGCATCTCGCTCATTTGTTAATATATAAAATAATTTACCAATTACTTGCATAATATGGTATCAGAGCAGTAAAAATAATTTTTTCGAAATTATTCAGTTTGTAAATTTTTCGGGAAAATCTGGGACTGTTCTTCTGTTTTTCGTAGGGCTTGCTTGCAGAAAGAAATCGAAGGGTTTTTCAGTTCTAAAATTCGTGGCAAGAAAAGCGATTTTAAAAATCGTCGGGATTTTTGGCGTCTGGTTTCTAAGTGCGTTCGTCTGCTAATCGCGTGACCTCTCAAAGACATGTTTTTTGGTCGATATTTTCTATGAAATAGAGTTTTATTTCAAGTTCGGGCACGTGATCTTCCTTTGCTTTTTAAGGCACGCGATTCTGCATCGTGGTTGGATGCAATTTGCCTCTTTTCAAACGCGTTTTTTTTCAGGTCATGTTTTTTCCTTCAAGATGCGTTTTTGATCTTTTTGGCCGCGGATTTCAGTGTGTCTTCATCATTTTTCTTGCTCCTTCGAAGACACGACCTACAACTATGTTTTATGGCGTTTTAATGGAATTTTCAGCATTTTCTGAGCTTTAATGGCCGCCTAGGGTTCCAACAAATTTGTCTAGAGTTTTGACCCTCTGTTTCAAGGCAGAAAAAAAAATCGATTGCAAATTATTGGTGGGTTTTTCGAGAGCTCTACTAGGTTGGTCTCCAATTTTTTTGGGTGCATCATTTTTCATGCCTCGAATTTTGTGCCAACAGATTTGCATTGTTTTCAATGCTAATACTTGCCTCAGCGTATTGAAACTCGTGCCTCAAGTTTTGTGCATCGGCCTCTTCTCAACACCTCGTTTTGTGTGCCTCGAAAAGCGTGAAGATGACTTCTTTGACCAACATTATGTTGGAAGGAAGTCAGCAATTCAACAACAAAAATTATAACACCTGGAAGCAGCGGATGATGACCATCTTTGAATACCGTTGCCTTGATCAAATGATTTTGGGCAATGTTCCTCAACCCGCCACTGCAAACAGCCCAGGAGAAGTTCAATGACCAAAATCGTGAAGCAATGATGCTTATCAAACTTTCAATAACCGATGATCAGCTACCTCAGATTCCGCTTGGAAAAACTGCAAAGGAGATTTGGGACCATCTGAAGGGTTTGCATGAAACCTCTGACAAGAGCCGTGCGTTCTTCTTGAAAAATATGTTGTTTTCTATCATGATGGATTAGAAGACAACTTTGCAAGCACACCTGAACAAAATCCAGGAGATCCAAGATCAGTTGGAGGCTATTGGTCAAAAAATGGAAGAAGACATGGTCGTAATCACTCTGAAGAGCCTACCTAAGTCCTATGAACATTTCATAGAAACTCTCAACATTACGTTTGCTAATGTTGACCTAAAGTTTCCAAAACTTTGCACTATCCTCTTGCAGCAGGATTGCTGGAAACAACAATTTGGTAGCAGTGCATCCTCATCCTCTACAGAGCAAGCCTTTGCAGCTAAAACCTAGCCGAAGAACAATGGGAAAGGTCAGCCTTCACAGAAAAAAGGCTACAGTCAACCTCCAACCAACCCTAAAAAGAAGAATATTCAGTGCAACTACTGTCACAAATATGGACACATGAAGAAGGATTGTCGTGCACAATTGGCTTCTAAACAGAAGAAGCGGGGAGGGTCTCAACAGAACACACATGTTGCCGAGCACACTGAGCAGAAGGAATCTGCCTTTTACGCTTTTATGGCTAAAAGGCATGCAGAACATGTAAAGTCCTCTGCCTAGTACATAGATTCAGGTGCTTCGCAACATTTCACTCATCAGCGTGACTTGTTTACAGACTTCACTCCGTTCACTGACTCAGTTGTTTCTGGAGGAGGCGAAGAATACACAGTTGTCGGTAAGGGCACTGTTCAAATTCAGTCTGGCGGGAGGAATCTCATATTCCTCAATGTCTACTATGTTCCTGGCATGGAACTAAACCTTCTCTTAGTCAGTCAAATCATGCGGCATTCTCCTCAAATGGATGTGGTTTTCAGCTCGAACAAATGTTCTATTATAGATCGGGAGACTTGCACAACGATGGCAATTGGTATGAGGATCATGGCCTCTACAAGCTTGTGGACACAGGTGATTCTCCGGAGTTAGCCATGGCAGCCAGAATTTTTGTTGTCACCAATCTTGGGCATCAACGGTATGGGCACTTGAATGTGCACTATCTCTCTCAGCTTGCTCGGGAGGGACTTGTAGTTGGTCTACCTAACATTCAGACTCAACATCACGACGTTTGTGGTGCTTGTCAGGCCGGGAAACAGCATCGGACACCGTTTCCAGATGGTGACTCGTGGCGAGCTTCTAAGGTATTGCAATTAATTCATGCTACTATTTGTGGGCCTAGGAATACTCCTTTTGTTACTGGTTGTAGATATTTCTTGCTCTTTGTTGATGATTTCAGTAGGAAAATGTGGGTGTATTTTCTTAGACAGAAATCAAATGTGTTTAATTTATTTCAGAAGTTTAAGGCCTTAGTAGAAAAAGAGTCTGGTTCTTGCATAATCACTCTTAGGTCAGATAATGGGGGGGAATTTTGTTCTACTGCATTCTCCAACTTCTGTGATACACATGGGATTAAACGCCAATTAACCACACCCTACACTCCTCAGCAAAACGATGTTGTAGAGCGGCGCAATCGTAAAATTGTTGAGATGGCCCGCTCCATGTTGCAACACAAGAGTGTTCCTAACAAATTTTGGGTAGAAGCAATTTTCACTACAGTCTATCTCCTTAATTAGTCACCTACCCATGCCATTAAAGGGAAGACTCCTGAGGAAGCTTGGACTAGTCGACAACCCAAGATCAGTCATTTGAAATTTTTTGGCTCTTTGGCCTATGTATGGATTCCAAATGCTAAGTGCTCTAAGCTAGATTCCAAGAGTCAGAAACTTATGTTCACAGGGTACAGTGACAACCATAAGGCTTATCGACTGATTGACATAGACACTGATCGTCTTGTCTTCAATCGGGATGTTGTCTTTGATGAAGAACGAGGACCGTTTCACCTTTCCTCGCTTGTTCAGCATTTAGAGGATCAGCCCTTGAAGGCTTTTGATTTGGGTGTTCGTCTTCCGTTAGGTCTACCTGATGGGAGGGATGATGCAGATTCTATCTTTGATGATGCTCAACCTGATTTTCCTCCGGATGATCTTGATTTTCTACCTGCTGAACCAGTTCCAAATCCACAACCAGTTCCATCTCCTCCTGTTGCATCTGATGTTGGCACTTCTTCTCAGAGGCCTAAATGGTGGGCTAAGACTATTGGAGATCTTCATGATGATGAGCTCATTGAGGGGAGATCATCCAAAAACAAGAGCAAACAATAACATACAATTAACTTTGCTCTCATGGCCAACATTCATAGTGTATATGAGCCTCAGACATATTCATAGGCTAAAGGAATTCATGAGTGGGAAAAGGCTATGGAATCTGAATACTAGAGTTGTCAGAAGAATAACACTTGGGTCCTTTCGGATCTTCCTCTAGGGAAGAAGCCCATTAGCTACAAATGGGTGTATAAGGTGAAATACAAAGCTGGCAGAACCCTTGAAAAATACAAAGCTCGTCTCGTTGCTAGGGGGTTCTCATAGAAAGAAGGCATTGACTATGAGGAGAATTTTGCTCCTAGAGCCAAGATGAGTACCATTCGGCTCGTCCTTGCCTTAGCAGCCCAGTTTGGTTGGAAAGTCCATCAGATGGATGTTAAGAGTATTTTCCTCAACAATGAGTTGAAGGAAGAAGTCTACATGACACAACCTCCAAGGTTCAAAGTTGTTGGTAAAGAACACAAGGTGTGCAAATTAGTCAAAGCACTCTATGGCCTGAAACAGTCTCCTCAAGCTTAGTACATCAAGATTGACAAGTACCTTACAGATCATGGCTTTCAGAGGATTCCATTTGACTCTAATATGTATGTCAAACATACTAGTAGTGATATCATTATTCTTGTTGTCTATGTAGATGACTTGATCATTACTGGCAGCTCGACACATTTGATCACTGAGATCAAACAGGATTTGTGCAGCGCATTTGACATGACAAATCTGGGACTTCTACATTATTGTTTAGGTGTTGAGGTTTGGCACACTGAGAGCAATATTTTCATCTCCTAGTCCAAATATGCTCGAAATCTACAAGATAAGTTTCACATGCAAGATTGCAAACTTGCCTCCACACCCATGGAAAAAGGGCTTAAGATGTCAGCTAAGTCAGACTCACCGGTAGTTGATGAATCATTGTTCAAGCAACTAGTGGGCAACCTCATCTATCTCACTGCCACTAGACCTGACCTCAGTTTTACAGTGAGCTACATTTCGCGCTTCATGACAGCCCCCAAGGCTGATCATTGGGTAGCAACGAAGCGTTTGCTACGTTATGTGAAGAGCACTTCTGATTATGGACTCTTGTACACTTAGAGTCAAGATTCTAGACTCAGTGGTTTCACAAACTCAAATTGGGGAGGTTCAATTGATGACAGGAAATCAACATCTTGGTATGTGTTCAGTTTGGGATCTGGTGCAGTCACATGGACTAGTAAGAAGCAGCAGGCAGTGGCTCTCTCCATGATAGAAGCAAAGTATCGTGGAGCTATTAAGGCAGCTTGTGAGGCAGTTTGGCTTCGCCGGATGCTTGCAGATATGCAAATCTCTCAAGCAGGTCCGACTCCCTTGTTCTGTGATAATCAGGGAGTTCTCAAACTTGCCAAGAATCCAGTCTTCCATGAAATAACCAACCATGTGGAAACTCATTGTCACTTCATTCGAAAGCTTGTTAAAGATGGATCCGTTCAGTTGTTGTATGTTCCCACAGAGGAGCAGACAGCAGATATTCTCACCAAGTCGCTTAGTCCAGATAAGTTTGTAAAATTCAAGGGGCATATTGGTGTAGTTGACAAATTGAGCATTAAGGGAGGGTATTAAAATAATGTTTATTATTTATTTATTGATGCTCAACTATTGTATTTTATTGCAATTTAGTGATAAGATCATCTTTGATCTTATCTGGAGTTTCTTTTTAGAAACTTCCCATTTTTGTAAATCCTGTAAACTATTTATTGAGTGTTTCGCTCATTTGTTAATATATAAAATAATTTACCAATTACTTGCATAATAATGAGCTCTCACGCTTCAACAACAGTGGCAATTGTTGCAAATCAAAATCAGAATAGAGAGGTAGAGGTGGATGTGTCTTCAAGAGATGTAGCAGCAGAAATTTTTCACAAGAGATCACACATTGGTAGCTCAAACCCCATTGGCAGACTATTTGATGTGCAAGGTCGAGAAGTGGTTGATGCAGCGATTGCATTCTTCTTTTATGCCAATGGAATATTTTTTAATGTTGCTCGCTCACCTTTCTATACAGAGGTGGTCCAAGCAATCAACAATGCACCAGTTGGGTATAAACCACCTATGTATGAAAAGCTTCACACTACTCTAATTGATAAAGAAAAACTTCGATTAGAGCAACAAACTGCACCAATGAAAAGAGTGGGCTACAAAAGGATGCAACATTCTGATGGATGGGTGGACAGATACTAGAAATCGTCCACTATTTAATATCATGGTAACATGCAACAAAGGGCCTTATTTTTTTAAGGCATTAGATTGTTCAAGGCAAGAAAAAAATGCAGAGTTTCTTTTTAACCAGCTATGTGACGACATTGAGGTAGGGGCAACACATGTAGTCCAAATTGTTACAAATGTTGCCCCTATTTGTAAAGCAACAGGCATGTTGGTGCAAAAGAAATACAAGCATATATTTTGGACACCATGTTGTGTGCATTTGTTGAATACTGCACTCAAAGATATTGGCAAGTTTGAGTGGGTTTTAGCTCTCATAGAAAAGAGCAGAAAAATTCAAATGCTTGTATTTAACCATCACCAAACACAAGCTATTTATCGAAAATTTGCCAAGCTAGAGCTTCTCAAACCAGCCGATACACGGTTTGCTTCTTATTTTATAATTCTTCATCGTCTTTGTGAAGTGAAAGTTGCTTTGTGTTCCACGGTAGACCGTTTTTGGGTTGATGTTAAATTTGTTGTGGACTTTATTCAGCCCATATGTGAGGTGATCAAATTTGCAAATCCGGACAAGCCATGTTTGGGGGAAATTTATGAAGAAATAGATTCCATGTGTGAAAGAATTAAGAAAATAACAGATGCAAAAGATCCTTCACTGTATCCTTTGATAGAAGAAAAGTTACATGGAAGATGGAACAAACTTAACACACCTTTTCATTGTGCTGCCTATGCCTTATATCCTAAATGGCATAATATACAAGAGACCAATAAGAGGGCCCCATATGAGATAGAGAGGTAATGAAGGGATTTTGTGTTGAAGTTATTGCAGCTTTGGGTTCATTCTTCCAGCCTAATCGAAGACATGAAATTGTATATAGCCTTTGGCTATTATTTCATTGTGATAATCAAGTGAAGGGGCGCTTCACTTGGAAATTATAATATCTATTAATGGGCCGACCCTCCTTGAAGTTTGCTCTATTTATTTGTAAATATATTTTCCTATTGGAGGCTGACCTCACTTGATGTATTCCCACTTGTGTCTATATACAAGGTCATTTCCCATTCATGATAATCCGATTCATTCTCAAGAAAAGTTCATTCACCATATTCGCGTTCCTTGGAGAAGTTCGCACTTGAGCAGCAGATCACTTTGTAGCAGCAGATCATCATTCTATAGCAGCAGATCGATCTCAAGGAGAAACATATTTTGTATCTTCGCATCTAGGAGAGGTGCTATTATTCATTGTATCAAATTCGGCCTTGTGTTGGGCTTGAGTTAAAAGCAGATTTCTGCTCTTACTCCTAAAATATATAAGCGATATATTTGCTGGGTTTTTTCCCTCGAGTTGGAGGGTTTTCCCAAGGTATCTTGTGGTGTTCATTGTCTTAAGTGTTGCATTGTCTGATTGCTTTCAGTTTATATATCTGATCATTAAAAACTAACATGGTATCAAAGCGGGTCTATGAAAAAGATCTGATCAGAAATTGATTGCAGTGAGATAGTTTGTCGACATTGGAAACTTAGATTGAAGTTATGCACATTTCAGGACAATAGACTGAGAGTCTTCAACGGCATCCCCTGTTCGTGTTTAGTCGATGTAATTGCAACATTGTGAAGAGAGTAAAGAGGCATTTTCAGACCCTATCAAAAGTTGCCTGGAGTTCAACGTTTAATCTTTTTAGCAAATCCTTCTTGCTGGGCAGTTATCTATGACATCTTTGAAATGGAATGAAAATGTGTCATGTGTTGGACATTGTCAGCGAGGAGGTCGTGATCTTCATTCACATGCAGCCACTATGATTTTTTTTGTGCGGGCTCTAATAAGTCTGTTGTTGAAGTTCTATCGAAGTGGAGAATGCGTTGAATGATCTGAACCTATCTACATGGAAGAAGCTTGAGCAGATCTGAATCCTTGGTGAATGCAAGGAAGTTTAATTAATAAAGAGATAAGTATTCTTGTTTATACTTTTTAAATCTGGGATGAATCTCAGTTTGGTGAGTTGTGCAAATCTGACATCGTTTGCTTGGATTGTGTGTGACCAGTAAATAGTGATCACTGGGATGAGATTCTTTGGAGTTACCAATTATTCATCGCAAGTTGTTTCATGCTAATTTTTGAGTGTGACTCTAAAATAAAAGAAGAACTGAAATTACGATTGTGATTGATTTCATTCTCTATATGCATGAACTGTGATAGAGCCTCGATTCTTTGAGAAGTCCGGTTCTATACGTTGGCTATGTAATGAAATCTGTGTAGATTGTCTTTTGTTATGCTGAGATTATCTCTTCTGAGCGCAGTAAAGATGGAAGAAAGACATATCAGAATCAACGAAGATGAATGATGAATTAATTATCTGGGATTACTTAAGGAGATTTTGATTTCAATAAGATAAGTATTGCATGGTTGAATAATATTCATGAATTTGTTATGTAGTTATTAATTCATGCTATAACATTGAGATAGTCAGTCATGTATGCTTCTAGCATTGATATTTCTCTTCGAGATAGTTGAGTTCCATGAACTATTAGTAATCTCTCCTTGATGCTTTCAGGACGGACCAAGAAGCGTAAGAGATTGCTTTCAAGAGAAGAAGAGTTTGATGCATCCTGTAGGTTGAAGAATGGAGACACAACTTGCAGCCATGGGACTGAGTTGGTGACTGAAGACATCTCTCGAAGAGGAAGAACCTATTCAAGTTGTCACTATAATTAGTTTCTTCGAAGAGGAGGAATTAGCCTTCAGAGGGAGTCTATCAAACCAACAGAGGCAACCTTAGACGAAGAGGTCAGGAGGTTGATGCAAGAACTCTTGAGATTCAGAGGGAGGCTATTGATCCTAAGGAAGATGATGATCCAATTGAGCCTTTGGAACCTACTGATGGGCCTACAGACATTGTGATTGGTCGTAACAGACCTCTTTGGGCTAGGCAAACAATGCAAGAGGCAGAAAGAATTGCAGCCCCAAGAGGAACTTTCAGAGAAAGCAAGAGACCACATAAGTTTTCAAGCTACGTTGCTTTGATGAGTCAATTCATCAAGTCAGAACCTTCTAGTGTTGAGGAAGCTACTAGTTTGCAAGTATGGAAAGATGTTATGGTTGAGGAGTATCAATTCGTCCTCAAGAATGATGTTTGGGTCATCGTACCTTGACCCGAAGGCAAATCAGGTGTATCTTCTAAGTGGCTCTTCAAAATCAAGCATGCGGCTTATGGGAGCATTGAAAAGTACAAGGCTAGATTTGTGGCTAGAGGATTCTCTCAGAAAGAGGGAGTAGACTATGAGGAAACATTTGCTCCAGTTGCTCGTTATACATCCGTCAAGACCATCATTGCTCTTGCAACATCTAAGGGATGGAAGATACACCAGATGGACATGAAAACAGCATTTCTAAATGGTGTAATTGAGGAAGAGGTATATATTGAGCAACTTGATGGCTTTGAGGTTCATGGGAAGGAGTCTCATGTTTGCAGGCTGAAGAAGGCATTGTATGGCCTTAAGCAGGCTACTCGTGCTTGGTATGAAAGAATTGATCAATACCAGATGAGTTTGGGTTTCTCTAAGAATGATGCCGATTCAAACCTTTACTTCAAGGTAATTGATGGCGAAGCATTGATCCTAGTTCTATATGTTGATGATCTAATTCTTACTGGAAAAGAACACCTCATTTTCAAATGCAAGAAGGAGCTAACTTTTGAATTTGAAATGAAGGATCTTGGTCTCATGCACTACTTCCTTGGTCTAGAAGCATGGCAAAAGCTAGATGAGATCATTTTGAGTCAAGTGAAGTATACCATTGACATTTGAAGAGATTTGGTATGATAGATTGTAAATCCATGTCTACACCTATAGAGACCAACATTCAAAAGCTTAAAGAGGCTGCAGCTAGTTCAAATCTAGTGGATCCTACTATGTACAGACAATTGATTGGATTGTTGATGTATCTAGTCAATATTAGACCAGATATTTGCTATGCAATGAGTGCACTTAGTTAGTTCATGTGTGAACCAAGGCAAATACATCTAGTTGCAGCAAAGCATATTCTAAGATACTTGTGTGGCACAATTGGATATGGCTTGAGATATTCTTCTAGTGTGGACTTGAAGTTGCATATACTGATTCCGATTGGGGAGGGTGTGTCATTGATCGGAAGAGCACCTCTGGATGTTGTTTCAGTTTGGGGTCTGCAATGATCTCTTGGTGTAGCAACAAGCAGTCTTCAGTGGCACTGAGCACCGCAGCGGCCGAGTATATTGCAGCTTGTGTGGCAACTAGAGAAGCAGTGTGGCTTTGGAAGCTCCTTGTAGAATTGTTTGGACAATCGATGGAGCCGATTGTCATTCATTGTGATAATCAAAGTTGTGTGAAGCTTTCTGTCAATCAAGTGTTTCATGACAGAACCAAAAATGTTGAGATCAAATAACACTATATCAAAGATCTAGTATTGAGGAAAGCAATCCAATTGAAGTATATCAGCACTGATGAGCAAACGGCAAACATTCTCACCAAGCCTCTTGCGAGAGTAAAGTTTGTGTACTTTCGAGACAAGCTTGGTATTGTGGAGAATGAAGCCCTAGCTGAGAAGAAGTCTCAGCATCAGTGAACTTCATATTTGCTTTAATGCATTTCTCTCTATTAGAGAGATTTGAGGTGCAAGCCCTTGTTAATGCATTTCTCTCTATGAGAGAATTTCAAGGTGAAAGCCCTTGTTTCCACCCTCTGGGTGAGCCATGGTGGATGTCATGTGTGTGACACCGTAACAACATCACGTGAGAGAGTCCGTGATGATTTTCTTGTACTTGTGCTTTTCACCCTCTAGGAGTAGCCATGGTGAATGTCACGATGAGGTGACGATATCACGATTGAGTGATGAGCACTTATGTACATTTGCCATACATGGGAGAGCCATGATGGTTAATATCACGATGAGGTGATATAATACTTTTCCACATATGGGAGTTGCCATAGTGGTTGACATCACGATGAGGTGATCTGTCTTGTACTGTTGGAAGTATTCCTCCCTAGCTGAGAGGGAGTGTTGAAGTTATTGCAGCTTCGGGTTCATTCTTCCAGCCTAATCGAAGACATGAAATTGCATATAGCCTTTGGCTATTTATTTCATTGTGATAATTAAGTGAAGGGGTGCTTCACTTGGAAATTATAATATCTCTTAATGGGCCGACCCTCCTTGAAGTTCGCTCTATTTTATTGTAAATATATTTTCCTATTGGAGACCGACCTCCCTTGATGTATTCCCACTTGTGTATATATACAAGGTCATTTCCCATTCATTATAATCCGATTCATTCTCAAGAAAAGTTCATTCACGATATTCGCATTCCTTGGAGAAGTTTGCACTTGAGCAGCAGGTCATGATCTTGAGCAGCAGATCATTCTGTAGCAGCAGATCGATCTAAAGGAGAAACATATTATGTATCTTTGCATCTAGGAGAGGTGCTATTATTCATTGTATCAAATTCGGCCTTGTGTTGGGCTTGATTTGTAAGTAGATTTCTGCTCTTACTCCTAAAATATATAAGCGATATATTTGTTGGGTTTTTCCCCTCGAGTTGGAGGGTTTTCCCAGGGTATCTTGTGGTGTTCATTGTCTTGAGTGTAAGCGATATATTTGTTGGGTTTTTCCCCTCGAGTTGGAGGGTTTTCCCAGGGTATCTTGTGGTGTTCATTGTCTTGAGTGTTGCATTGTCTGATCGCTTTCAGTTTATATATCTGATCATTAAAAACTAAAATTTTAGGCTGCAATAAAAAAGATATATGGCCGAGGTGAGGAAGCATCAGTTATGAGGAGTCAATGGAATAAGTTTTCACGTGGGCATGCTGATTTTTCTTCCGTGGAAGCTTTATATGATATGCGAGCAAAGAAAGACCCTACAAAGTGGTGGTGGAACCATGGAGATGAAACACCTGAATTGCAATCATTTGCAATAAGATTACTCTCACAAGTAGCTAGCTCTTCATCTTGTGAGAGAAATTGGAGTACTTATGGTTTTATTCATTCACTAAAGAGGAACCGATTGGGGTCAAAGAAAGCAAAGAACTTGGTGTACATTCATAGCTCACTTCGTCTTCTCTCTCGTGTAGATCCTGAATACAAGGAGGGTCCTTCAGCAAAATAGGACCAAATTTCACCTGATGAAGATGTTCCAGCCATAGTGGATGAAATGGTTGAAGCAGATGACCTTACTGATTTACCCCCAGTTCTACTACGAGCAGAGGACCCTAAGTTAGAGAGTGATGAGTATTTGGAGAGCATCATAGTTGAGGACCTTGACATGGATGATGTGGTGTAGATGATATCAGATAGATTTCTGATTTTTGTTTTTTGTTTGCATATCATCCAATCAAACTATCAATATTTCTGAATTTCAATATGTAATTAAATATGTAATGTCAAATGTGAACTATGATTATGAAATTTGAAGTATGAACTCTTTGACTCTTTGACACAATGTGACAATGACATTTGGATTTGAATTTTGTGTATTTAAAGTTAATGCTCATTGTTAAACTTTACTACTGCTATTGTTTTGAAAGTGCAATGTCATCATATTTTCAGATTTTCTATCAATTATTAATTTTTTACTTCTTTTTTTTTATTTATAATTAAAAAAATGGTGTCTCCAAGTACCCTTGTCTCCTATTTTCAAAAACGAGTTGTACCGATACCGGTACTAGTACCAGTCTCCCATACCAGTACCAATACCAATCCCTTGGCAACTATGATATATATATATATATATATATACTTAATGTATATATGTCAATCAATATTGTTGAATTGTATGTAAGGATGCAATGTTAAATAAATATACAATATATATATATGTGTGTGTGTGTGTGTGTACATATATATATGTATTGATATACACGTATGTATCGACGTAATGGAAACATCCATATGAGTGTATTAATACATATATAAATATACATATGTATATATGTATATATATATATATATTTATACATATGCATTATTATTATATGAATGAATATATGTATATGCATTTGAATATCGAAAGATGCATAGCATAATCGTGTAAGTTGATATATTTATATATATATATAAATATATGTATATATACAGATATATACATAATAACATGTATTGTTATTACTATATATATATGTGTATATTATATATATTATATAAATATAAATATAGATAGCACTGTTTAGATATTATAAATATTGAAAGCATTGTATATACTATAAAGCGCATGGAATGAATGAAACGCATTTCATACATATTTGAAATGAAGCGCATGAAACTATATGCAAATGAAAAAAGATTAAACCTATTGTTTAATAAGTGGGCAGCGCTATAATATGTGTGCAGGAAATATAAGCCAACTAATATATGGTATTTGACGTTGACCTAGTCGACGCTGGAAGTATACAAATCTGGAACGCACGAAATAAACTTCGACTGAGTCTTGAAGCTTTAAACAGACCAAAGGAATAAGAAACATGGTGTTCTGGTGGTGCCAAACTGAGGAAAGAATGAACCAAGTAGAAGTCTTTACCTGCAATAAAAATTACAAATGTGAGGCAATGAGAATATATGAATTGGTCAAAACATGGAGCTGGCCAAATGAGTCGATCTGTAGGAGACCATCACCTTGCATTTCTACTAATCATTCTCGCTGTCCAGATTTATGAGTTGACCCATTTTTTGTTGTGTATGTGTTTCCTGTACGTTATTTCCAGCTACCACCTTTTGTCATTTTTGCTGAGTGGAGCTGTGATATGTCAATTTTGTTACCTTGTTTCTAGCCTTCAGTTGTTGATCATTTTGTATAAATAGATGAGCCTTTCACCTCATTTGGGACGCATTCTTGCTATATAAATTCTGATTTTCTAAGTGTTACTCTGCTGCAAAATTGAGATGTGAGATTGAGAGGTTTTTGGTGTGAATTTAGTGAGGTTTTTAGAGAGATTTTTTTGTGGGATTTGGTCAAGGGAAGGATTTGCAAACTAATTGGTGGAAGTTGTGCTAGGAAACCTGATTTATCAATTGGAGCTATCTGGTTACAGGCATGCTAGTTCTCTACTTTATTTTCTATTTTAAATTGGAAAGATTGCTTGGTTTAGCGTGTTTGTTGCTTGATGGATTCTTGTTTTCGTGAAACCTTTTGGTTGGGATGCATTTATACTTATATAGGTATATGTTCTATATGTGGGAACGGTTATTAGAAATTATACTTAGTCAAGTAGACTATAATATCATTACATTTAGGTGATATCTTGAATTGATAGCCTATGAAGTTAGGTGAAGCCTTGTGGTTAATGTGGATAGTAACACCACGTGATTAATAGCATAATAGGCATATCCTCATTAATAGGTTGATAACCTTGTAGATAATTTATATGTGAACCATATTGTGAAGAGGACTATGAGTGCAGAAGCACCAAACCCTCGCAAGTTGATAATGTCTTTCGGATATTATACAAATATAGAGAACATTATAAACATGTGAATATTCTTGCAACCGGTGTTTACCATAACCTCTTTCCCTCATGTCGAGAATCTCCTCCAGTTAACTATCTGGCCTATCAACCACATTGGCAGGTCTTCTAGTTGGAACATTGCAAAGAAGATCCTCCTCATCAATTTGATGGGGTCGAAGTTGGCTAACATGAAACATAGGATGAACTTTCATATGTAGGGGCAGTCGGAGCCTATAAGCTACTTTACCTACACTTTTGATTACCTCGAGGGGGCTATCATACCTTCTGATAAAATCCTGGCTCATCCAGAGGTTGCAACAACCCACCAATTAGCCTACTTACGGCTTTATCTTGCTGGCAAATCAAGCGGGTTCTAACATATTCCTCAACGTCTTACTTGATTTTCAACCAAAAGAAGTCGCGCTCAAGAAGAGCCACAATTCTCTTTTGACCTGGGTGTCCTGCCCAAATTGAATCATGCCATTCATTGGTCATCTCCTTTCTGAGTTCTTTCCACTTAGGTATGTAGACTCTATCACTGGAAAACATTAGCAATCCATTCTTTATATGAAAGTTACGATTCCTACCTTGTTTAGCCTAGTTCAACACTTGAAAATCTTGGGAATCCATTTCGATTCCTTCCGTAATCTTCTCAATGATATCATCTGATAGAGCCACTCTAGACTCCGAGCCTCCTTCCTTATTCAACTATTGAATGGTTGCTAGTTGGGCCTTTCTACTCAAAGCGTCAGTGACTACATTCATCTTACCCAGAGTATCTACATCAAATTCAGCTAGGAACTCCAACCAGCATGTTTGTTTGGGAGTAATCTTAGCTTGTGTCTTAAAATAGGTTGAACTGATATTGTCAACCTTCACTGTAAAGGGCACACCAAGGAGATAGTGTCGCTTTGTTGGAAGCCTAGGTTAGGAATAACCTATTTTGTAGGGTTGTCTATGAGATTATTGATTGAAGCAAATAAGTCGGGTTTAACCTATACGATCTACTTGATGATTTGATTGTTGAATATACTTTCATTTCGAGTCGATTTATTATTGAGAGTTGAGACCATACTTTTGAGTGAGTCCCTTATTGATGAGATTATATTTTGACTGAAGTCATTTATTGTTGAAAGTTATACTTTTGAATTGAGGTCATTTATTGTTAAGTTTATACTTTTGAAGAGAGTCATTAGTGTTAAGATAAACCCTTGATTGGAGACTTTTTATAGTTGGAATTGTAGCTTTAGTACTAGAGTCATTTAATGATGTGGCATTATGTTATTTCGTATGGTTAATTGGTAAGTAAGAGTTACTTGAATTATTTACTTAGTAGATGTGTTAGTTAAACATAGAGGTGATAGGTTGTTCCTAGGGTTAACGATTACCCAATAGAGGGAATTGCCTATGCATAAAATATGTGTGGTCTTAACAAATCGAGCTATGGAGGTGTGTGAATAGGATGACATCCACTTGAAGTAACAAGGTGATGAATACTTTGGCCAAAGTAGTGTAAGTTGCCACTGTTTACACTATCAATTCACTGTGTTCTAGTAGACATTTTAGTCTAGGATTGTCATACTCGTAGGTAAAAGCTACCATATGATTAAATTCTAGTTTGTAGGACACAACACTAAACTCGGGTAAGGCTAATATTATGGGGTTATCCAACCAATCTCTTCGTCGAAGGATAGGACCAAAGATTTGAAGGTGGACAACCTAGATCATACATGTTTCTAGTGCTAGAAGCTCAGAAGAGCTATGTATGCACTTTGTATTTGTATATATGGAAGGATGTAAACATAAATGTTGTACTTAAGTTTATTCGATATGAAATCAATGTTATGGAAAGATTTGTGAAAATACGATGGAATGCAATGGAAGTTTGGAATAGTGTATATTTCATATGTGCATGTAATTTACATTTTGGGAAAAGAAAAATTATTGCTATGTTATGGCATCATGGCTTATTCACTTGTGGGTTAAAACTTAGAAAAAAAATTGAGTTGAACATTGGGCATGTTACACTGTGTTTGTTTGAAGTGTTGGGTTGGTGAATGTGCCTCCTTCCAGAATTTTCCAGAACTATACCAGTGCTGATCTCAGTCTGATATACAGCAGCAAACACACCAACCAGACCTACAACATCCTCTATTATCTCCTATTCAAGGTATTGTCTTGTGGGCATTTCATATTTATGACTATTTCATGTATTGGCAGTTTTGGAGTGATAATTCATCAGAATATTTGTAACAGTTGTTGTATGAACACTGATTATCTATATCAGAACTTATGACAGTTGTATGCCTGTTTGGTATGTTTATGTTGAGTTCTAATATTGTCAAAAATTATAAAAAAATTATAAAAATAAAAATATAGGGTGCTTATTACAAGATCCTTGCCACATCCTTGACTCTTCTGACACGGAATTCACCTTTCTCCTCCCCTTCTCTAGCCATTGCTCTTATAGCCCTAATCCACTGCCTTGTTCTGATCTTGGGTTTGTAAGGAACTAAACTACCACTGCCACTTGACCGCATAGTTGGCATAAACTCTCCTCAACCCTAATAATTTGCAGCAGTATCAAAACATTCAATGCTAAAAAAAAACAATAAAACAAAGCTCACGGACAATAAACAAAACTCAGTGCACAAGACTACATCTTGAGGAAACCTGAATGTGTGAAGAACTCCAGGAAGGTTATAATACAAGCATCCCATCACTAACCGAAATCTATGAATTAAAATGTCATTTACAATAGTCTTGTGGAGCTATATAATGAACGCACAGCCTCATTTGTGTCCATTTTGCTCCCACAACTCACAAGAACTCTAAGAATCTCTTCCCTGAGCCAACCAAACCTTGTCAACATCTCCTCTACTGCCTTTTACTCTTCCCTGGCTGCCCAACAATAGAAGATGGACAGTTACCTAAGATGGCAACAGTCATCCATCTACAACAGTTCAACCATCTTCAAATGCCTGCATGGGAAAAACAAACAGCTGCCAGCAAGGAAAAGGAGAACATTGCTCACTAAAGCAATGCAGATTATTGCAACTTGGAAAATGAGCAGCCCCCTAAAGCAAATAAATGGTTGCTTCCCTAATTGATGCTGTTCAAGCATAAACGGTTGGACAGGGCTAAGACAAAAGATTAAATCCATCTTCCAAAAGACAAAATTGTTTCAATTAACTCTTCTGCCCCAAATGACCTTCCAGCTGTTGCTATTCACCCAAAACGGACCTACAACAAGTATCAGCATGGATAGATAACTCCAGACACACCACGCTAATGTTCTAGGAATCTAGACCATCACCAAGACACCTACAGAAACGATTTCCATCTACTTATTGACTGTCCATCCTTTCTAGCACCCTCAACATTGCTAAAAGCAACAAGAACCCTTCATTATAACGATTCCAACACAAGGTTTGCTTCCAATGACCTTCACATGACTAATGTCACACCTAAGAATGATCCCTTGCCAATTGGAAGACAAAAGAAACACTTGCAACATGTTCAACAATCACGTACAGTGTTATTAAACAGATCTTCCTTTGTTACAGGTGCACTTGCAGCAATATTAAATGCCTACAAAATCACTGCAAGTGACCTTTACTTTGCTGCAAGTGCATTTGCTACATGTGCCTGACTATGGAACCAACCCAATCTGAACATATCAGCCAATTTTTCAATCATGGGTGGCCAGGATTTAGTGCTGAATCCAATAGATGAGTTTAAAGCACATGCCTTAAGTAACTCAAGAAATCTTTCATACCCTTATATTAGAAAAAGATGATGGCCAGGATCTTCCCTTGAGATTGTGAGATTTGAAGTCCAAATTCTTTTCAAAAAGGGAGAGAATTTAGAAATTAATAATTTTTGAAATATTTGTACAATGGACAGAGTGGATACTTGTACAATGGTTAAACAGGTGAAACTCAGCAACGGCATAGAAGAGAGAGGCAACAATTGACCAAGCCAACCATCAATGCAGCACCTAAATAAAGTTCCTCATCACATGTTAACACTAGAGGGGGAATGTTGGGAATTAGCCCTCACATGTAGATGTTAGTACTTTGCAACTCCACACTATTATTTATTAATTAGTGCGTGTAAATAAATAATATCTGCAAAGAATAATTAAGTAATTAATAGTCACATTAGATTAATAAGTTGTTAGTTTTGGGTTAGTTAGTGAGTGGTTGTAGAAGTGGTTATGGCCTATGGGAGAAATCCTATATATTTGTAACTCACATTATTGTAATAGTGTTGAAGATAATTGATTGAGTCCTATGTTTAGACCTTTGGCTCTACTTCATTATATACTAATTTTAACAAAAAAGCTAGAATTAACAAATATTCGGCTTCTTCTATCTCCTTTGGCCAAGTTAAAAATGCTCAGAGGAGGCATATTCAGCAATCTTTATACCATCACTCGGGTAGTCTTTGAACCGACAAATCATACTCTTACAACCAAACAGAACTCTCCAAATCTCACTCTTACACTCTCATGCTGCCTCTTGGACTTATGCCTTCTACAAATAGGTTTTACTATAAGTGTCCTTTTGTGAACTAAAAGATTTCCAAGTGTCAAGAAACTTGAAGAGACACCTTTCGTGTCATTGCTACCCTTTTGTTTAAATGGTCAAAACTCAAAACTGCTATGAGCATCAGAGCCACCATGCCACATATGAAATCATCTGCCACAAATGAAACCACCATGCTACAAACAGAACTGCCATGACATGTTCACAACCACCCTGACAATAACACATCTGCCACCTTGTATGTGGCATTATAGTCACCGTACAAAATGCTCTCTATTTTTTTATTTGTTCTGCATAAGTTCCTAGTGGTTTGATGAAGTACTTTCATCTCTGGATTCTTATGGATCAATGCTTAATCATAAAAAAAAAAGTATTTTTTCTTTCAAATATTGTGTTATTTAAATTGTGATTGATTGAATTTCATCAATCTAAAGGAAAAATATATATTTAAACTATCATGTTTTCTTTTATTTTCTGTGTTATAACTTAGGATTCGCTGCCAGGCAGTTTTGGGATGGCAAAATTTAGATTGGATTTAGTTATGACACTCATGATTTGCTAATCAACACCTATGTGAATTTATAGATAATGAGATGGGAGCTCCATCCCATGCATTTGGAAAATCTATCTAAATTTCATAACTGATTATGGCAATCCTAATCACATAATTCCCTAATCATTGCAACAATGCATAATCTAATTGCTATTGTGAATGAAATACTTGCACTGATATGTATTTCACTACACTACTAGCAACAATTTTCATATTGTAATTTCTTGAGCAGAAAATGTGTTCATGCACCAATGTTTTCTTTATTCCTTTAATTGAGGCCAATTCTGACAAAAACACTTTGAAAACACTGACATGAATGACTTTTAAACCAAAAAGCAGCCAAAATTCAAGCTACTTATCCCTTTGCTCATAAAGGGCAGTGTGTGTGTGTGTGTTATGCTGGCTAATTCCCGCTTTAAGCCTTTTAAATCATTTACTGTTCATATAATGCAACTTTTGACGTACCGTCGGTATTTTGAGATAACCACTTGGAGCTAGGTGTTCCTGCATTGAACACACAGAAGTTCAAAACAGTTTGAAGCCCTTATTCTCCATTATCTATGGTAACTTCCAAACTTTTGTTTCATCATAGTATCCAGAAAATCAGTCAATTATGAAAAGGAAATACTTGAGGCCACAAAAATGCATTGTAAGTGTAAAGGTAAAAGTATGAGGAGCAAACCTGTACAAATTCAGAATATAATTCACCCTTAATTAAGGCATCAACAAGCGCACAGATAAATGATGTCTGAACAAAATATCAGTAATCATAATAAGTATCCAATAGGAAACTAAATGAGAAAATCAAAGATATTTACCCTTACCTATAAGAACATCAGTGTAAATCAAAATTGTATCCTAAACTGCTGAATATGAAGCTAGCATTTTTCAAAGCACATTCAATGGTGGATAGTAAAATCGGACATAAATGAAACTTCATCCTTGTATAATGTCCTTACTTCTGTTCCAAAGACATAAGTTGCATTTTCCAGAAACTTGAAATTCTTCTTAGAGCATAACCCTTAATCTATGTCACAATTTAATTTGCTATCACTAGTTCCTGCATATCTAAAGATTCTAAATGAAGTGAACCTTTAAAAACAAAGTATTAACAATTTACAACTTAAATGTCTCAAGATAATTTGACATTAAAGATGAAGCTACTATCTTCATATAACTTCTGCAAAGCATGTGGAACTTCAATCCAAGAAATACAACAATTAATCATAGTTGGGTAGGCCAAATTGATTCTTTTGTTACCTACCCATCAGCTCTTTGATTACCTGCACATCATACCAAGACCAAGAGTCACCTACAACTAGTTTTAATGGTTGAACAGAAGGGGAGAGTTTGAGCTACGAATGAGAATGGAGTGGTTCTTAATCATTGCTGGGCTTGTATAAAGGGGATAGATTATATACACAGAATCTATAAAAGTAAGTCGATTATCTCATTTGGATCAAGTTTGAAGTTAGTGCATAAGATGTAAATTTCTTCTGCAATAATATATTGAGTGTATTTTCTAACTTCTTCATTGTTCTTTCTTTCTTTTTATGCCTTGTTGTGTAACTCTAGGCACCTATTAGCTGGTTCGTTTGACCCACTTGCAGTTTGCACCAAGTGGTAGCAAAGCAGGAGCCAAACCCTATGAGTGAGAGTTAAATGAGCTCCATAACAATGCGCATGTGTGTGTGTTGCATTGCAGGTGGACTAGAGGGAATATGGCCCACAAAGAAAAAATAAGATTAGAAAACCACCAAGGTCGCAGAGCACCTGTTGCTGAGGTTGCTAACATTTTGAGAGCCCTTCAAGTGAGGCTTGATGTCATGGATATTGAATAGAGAAGAGAAACAGTCGTGATGAAGGATTTTGGTAAGGATGAGAGGGAAGATGTTGTCATACCTGAACCAGACTTTGACTTTGAGGAGTAAGTCACCATAAAGGATAGGTTTGGAAGGCCATAATGAAAATTGAAAGCAAGAAGCTTGAATCCAAAAGAGTTGATAAACTGGATCACAAAGCTTGAAAATCATTTTGAATTCGAGTCAATTGAGGACCCCAAAGAGTCAAAGACACAACCACAAAGTTGAAAGGATGCATCACATTATGATGAATTTATGCAAAATGAATGCATTAAGAAGGATAAGAGGAAGATTGTAGGTTAGGACTGCATGGTCAAGAAGCTCAAGGGGAATTTTGTGCTGCAAAAATACACAATGAATCTATTCCAAAAACTCTAAAATCTATACCATATGTTTAAGAGTATACGAAGGAGTTGTATAAACTTGGCTTCTAAATTGGCCATATAGAAGATGGAAGTACAAAAGGTCTCTAATGAGATGAAAGGTGTTTGCTTAATATGCATTCATAGAAGAGCCCCTCTTATCCTTCTTAATGCATTCATTTTGCATAAAGTCATCATAAAGGTCTCTAAGTAATGCTCAAAGTAGATAAGTTGTCCCATAGACAACAAAGCACAAGAGGAAAGGAGAGAGGCAAAAAGAGAAAAAAAGGTACTAGAAGATAGATCTATGCACAAAAAGAAGCAACATAATCAAGTTAAGTGTAGAGTTCAAAAGGTGAGCAAATTTCAAGCCATAGAGGAAGAGGAGGCGGTAAAGCAAGAGAAGGTCAAAAAGAGGTGGCTTCAAAGGAACTTGATATAAACATGAATAAGCAGGTCATTAAGCATATGAGTTTACATGAGTTGAGTGAAAGTAGGGTCATTTGAAGAAGTAAGAGCATGTCACTGAGGCTAAAGGAGAGGAGAGTGAGGAAAAAGCACAACTACAAAGAATGGAGAAAACTTACTCAAACCAACATGAAATGTGGTCTCATGGTGATGGAATGCCATGATGAATGCCTATGGGGATGGACCATCGCATTCCATCACCATGAGAACACATTTCTTTGAGGCATCTTTTCTAACAATTCACTACCTTGTCTATGGTACGACATTTTTCATACATATCTACCAAAGCATTTTATCAAACAGTTCACTACCTTGCTGCTATGGCTAAAATCATAAAACAAGTGCTTTTGAACAAACTATGGATGCTTGCAAAAAATCTATCAAAGCATAATAGTAAGCAATAGCATAGAAAAGGCAGTGAACTGTTTTAAAAAATGCCTCAAAGAAATGCGGTCTCCATTCCATCACCATGAGACCACATTTCTTTGAGGCATTTTTTAAAACAGTTCACTGCCTTATCTCTGCTACGACATTTTTCATACATGTCTACCAAAATATTTTATCAAACAGTTCACTGCCTTGCTGCTATGGCTAAAATCCTAAAACAGGTGCTTTCGAACAAGCTATGGATGCTTGGAAAAAATCTGTCAAAGCATAATAGTAAGCAATAGCATAGACAAGGCACTGAACTGTTTGAAAAAATGCCTCAAAGAAATGTGATCTCATGGTGACAGAAGGCCATGACAAGCCATAGACAAGGTAGTGAACTGTTTGATAAAATGCCTCAAAGAAATGTGATCTCATGGTGATGGAAGGCTATGACAAGCCATAGACAAGGTAGCGAACTGTTTGAAAAAATGCCTCAAAGAAATGTGGTCTCATGGTGATGGTTGTCATGGCATTCCATCACCATGAGACCGCATTTCTTTGAGGCATTTTTTCAAACAGTTCACTGCCTTGTCTATGCTACCACAATTTTCATACATGTCTACCAAAGCATTTTATCAAACTGTTCACTGCCTTGCTGCTATGGCTAAAAGCTTAAAACAGGTGCTTTCGAACAAGCTATGGAAAATCTATCAAAGCATAATAGTAAGCAACAAGCTATGGTCTCGTCTTTTTTTTCAAGTGAAAATCAACATGATTTTATTCATGTTTTTTTGTAGGTTTTATATGCGTTTTTGGCGATTTTGCCGTTTTAAATGGGAAAAAATCATTGACCAAAAAGTCTCAGATTTTTTCAAAAAATCAGGGAAAAAATCGTCCAGCCTGCAGATTTTTTAAAAATCGCGATTAATCGGGTTTTTTTGCAGATTTTTGCTTCTATGATCGTAACCCCCATCCATGTACCCCACTAATCATGTGTCTAGAGATGGCAATGATAGTACTATTTGGGATTGAATTCCTAAAGGCTAATTCATAGGTGAAAATAGAAGATTTTCCCTCATTGTTGCTTTAGAATTTATTCCTTAAAAATGACTAAATGAAATAATAATTTTACTCCAAGCATATTTCTACTTCTAATCAAAATCATTCTCGATGTCTAAAGTTACTTTTGTAGATATTCATTTTTCATATAGATATAAATCAGCATTAAATTATCATTTCTTTCATTTTAGTTTAATGTCATCAAAATGATTTCAATGTAGAGAAGTTACGAGCATTTTCAAGTTCTCAACAACTACAACAATGATTCACCCTCTGAATTTTGATGCTATGTGTAGTTACTACAATAATCATCAGTTTATACTCTCTTTGTTTCTAATAAATACAACAAAAAAATATTCTTAATGCAACTATATGCAGCCTTTGTCATCATATTACCCACTGTTATGTGATTATTGCAGGCATGATGCAGAGTTTGTAAAAGATCTGTAACAAACAGCTTATGCTGGTTCTTAAGTAAAATAATTTCAGTTAACATTACCAATAATGGAAAACATAGCTATCATTTCACATTAAAGTTCACCATATATACTGCCATATTTTCAATCATAATGCCTGTTAAATTTTTTTAAAAGCACATAAAATGACAGTCATTTAATTTAAAGTCATGTTAGATTCTAAACCTAGATATATAAAATATGTGCAGGTACATCAGAAAGATACTATAGAACAATGTGAATCAATGTACTACAAACCACCACTACCATACCAATTCAAAGGAATGATATTTTTATTCAGGATACAACTCTCAACCAGTGATTTAATGCAATAGCTACATTTCATTAAGTCATGTTAACATTGATGACACAAAAGAGCTGTTACATATATAACCATAGCCGCTCACATTGGATTAAAAAGTAAGTTTATGCAATTGCTATGTCTGCAAGCCATTTTGACATCCATAATATGAATTAGCTGTTAGACATATCACTATGGCCAGGCATTGTGCACAATCTGATGCAATTACTAAATAATAAATATGCAAACTTGAGAGCAAACGTGAAAAAGCTTACCCCACAAAGAGGTACTGATGCAGTTCCAGCATGCGGTCCACCTAATGAAATCATATTTTTAACCTGTCCAAAAATCAATATTGCTTACATGAATCAATAAAGGAAGAGGCACAACATGAATTAAGTAACAGCAAATAGAAAACCCAATTTGTTTTTGATTAAGAAAGCAGGGTTTTGAAAGGGCCCTGGCCCTTTTACATAGAGAAAGAAAGCTTTATGCACAGCAAAAGAGCAAGGAACAGCCAAGAGGAACAACAACGAGACAGCTAAAAACAAAATCAAAATCATGGTGGTTTAAAGAAGTTTGGTTAACCTTAGACCTAGGATTCTTCTCACCCAATCTCTTTTTCTTGTTACAAGGATAATCCATAAAGACACCAGCTGGTTCATCATGCAACCTCATTTCTTTAGTAAAACTGAAATTGTCTATAGGAGATTTGCCCCTATTCTCCTCCATCAGCACCTCCATGCAAGAAGAAGAAGAAGACTGCTCAATAATGGGAGGCATTTGATCCTTTTTCCTCCAGACAAACTGGTGGTCCTTATTGGCCAAGCAAGAAGTAGCATGGCCCACTTCCCACAGGCATTGCAAATAATAGGAGAGCAATCAAACACAATTTGCTGCACCCAATTACCATATATGGAAGATAAGCTAACGTGAGTGTGTAGAACCTTGTTCTTCTCCACAAACACACAAAATTTGGCAAACACCAAATGCTTCTTTGATTTGGTGATAGGGTTAGTAGCACCAAATTGGCCAAAAGAATTGGCAATGGACATAAAAATCTTTTCATTCCAATATTCCAATGGCAGCCCTAGCAAGCGAACCCAAATAGGGAACTTGAAGTCATTCCTCGAGTTGAAACCAAGGGACCACTTTATGAGACAAAGGCCATTCATATCCATGATTCAAGGGCCATCACGAAGAATCCTTATGCGATCCCCCATATCAAAAAAGGAAAACAGAAAACAATTATTCCACATAGTAGTTACCTCAATCTGGCCTCTTAGATTCCAAACCCTAAGAACCCATCTTCTGACTGAATCAATATTGGGACGATTGCCACTAAATCTCCCAACAAGCGAACTCGAAAGCCAATATAGCGACTCAACAAGCAAAGAATCCAAAATATCTATTTTGATCTCCTGCACACAAAGGTCCTCCAAAACTGAAGGTTTCAGAGCAAGGGCAACCACAGGAGTGAGGGAACAGAAGCCACAGGAGACTTAGCCAACACCTGATAGTCTGGAGAAGTAGCCTCCCTTGGAGCAACACAACCTTCATAGACCAAACCATCATTCATCTACAAACTTTGAGCTACCTCCCCACACAGATCCTCAAAAACCTTGGGGGAAGCAAAGGGCAGCAAGAGTGTAAGCAACCTCCACTCCATTATCAGTCTGCAACATTCAATTCCTTTGGATAGGAGTCAAGTACTCCGCAGATGAGGGGATAAGAAATCCCTTGCGCAGCCCTGAAAAAGGAACACCATTATGGGTCTCCTCCACATTCTTCTCCACAACCTTGCACCCCCGTGACTTCCAGCGAGCCTCAAAACGGATATCAAGTAGGAGTTCATCTTCTTCTTCACTTAACCCCTCATTTTCCTCAGAAAAAGATATACCATCCTCAGAAAAATCCAAGCCAGATTTGTCACAGGAAAAAGGAGAGAAGAATGCCACAAGAGAATGCAAATTCTCCTCAGGGTCTTCAACCTGTTCAAGCCCCCAGCCCTCATGAGCAAGGAAGCCCTTATGAGCAAGGAAACCCTCATCTTCAACACCCTCCTCAAAGCTGCCATCCCCAACAACACCTTCGTCGCCATTTGCAAAGTCGTTGTATTCATCTGCAACGCCATCCTCTGTAATGCCATCCTCATATACAGCTCCTTCCTCACCAACAACTGAACTGCCACCGCCAATGCCCCCACAAACTCCACCGAAGGAAGAGGAGCTCATCGTAGTTAGGGTTTGAGGGCTTCTTAAACCAGAACTGTGTGTGAGGAAATCCTCTCTTCAAATTTATAGGGGAAGCTGCCTGATCAGATCTACTCCTAAAATCTAAAACAGTAAGCAATTTTGCTACCTATGCACATTACACAACTTAGCATATGGGGATTTTTGCATGAACGTGAGATACTGAAAAGCAAACTAGACCTATCTTTTTGATCTCGCAGGTCAGAGCACAAGGCTTGAAAGTTTTTTTATCACACCATGAGGATTTCAATTGGGCAAGTTAATTATGTTCTTAAACATAATTAACATATAAGTAATTACAACATTACAAACATTAATACTTTGTCCAAACTTAGAATGTTCCTGAACACAATTATGCCAAATACCGATCAAATTTCTGATCTCTCAAAAAATTAATTTAATTGTGATATTTGAATTATGAAAATAGAAACCCTACTACTAGGAAACTCAGAATTTTGCAATGACAAACCCTAGGCGCCAGAAAATAGCATTAAACCCTTCCAATGAAATTTTAAATTTGCAGATCTGAGAAATATGAATAGCTTCAGTTTGCTTGACCAGAATTCAGAGCAAATCATTAGGTACAATCTAATGATTCTGTGGAAAGTTTATCAGCTGAAAGTATAACAAATAATTGATTGTTTCATGATAAACATACATACCAATATAGTGCTGATATGCAGAAATTGAAAATCTGCTCAACAATACAAATATGAGATACAGATGACCATGTAACTAAAAATTGAGCCCAAAATGAGGATGAAATTGCTAATGTACAGCTTGTAGATTGCTGCAGGAAAGATAAATCTACCTCTAGACTACTGATGGGCTGCTGAATGGTGTCAAGTCCTCCAAGATCCAGTGCGGCACCTCCCAAACAGAAGGCTACAACAGAAATGAATATGGCAATCAGTCCCAAGGGATGGCGGAGGGTCTTCACAATGCTGGTGCTCACCAATGATGAAAGTCTATGCAGGTCGCAGCCTCCCAAAGTGCTCAAAAACCCCGCGTAATCCTCTCCATAGCTGTTGCCCAGATCTTCGTCATGCTGAATAATAGCTGTGATCAATTAGGAATGGAATGATCTACCAAACAGTGATAGCATGTATGTAGAATCCCCTCAAATAACGATGCTTTAATCAATCAGCCAATTACTCATTATATTTGTTTGCAAATCTTGATTGCCTATACCTACAATTTTGTACAAACCTTCAATTTCAGTCCACCTTGCAATCCTTGTGTAGAATTCCTAAGTAAGAGACCAGTGTTTTCGTCCTAGCCTCTCAATGTACGCAACCAAGGGTTTCCATCCTCGAGTACATTGAATTCAAACTCAAAATAAAGAATTGCTTAAATGAAGTTGGATGATCAAATGAAGATAGGTGTCAAGTGCCCCCTTAATATACCTTTTCAAATTGGGCCCTTGGGTCCTATATTTCCCTCAAAGTATTTAAAAAAATACTTTTTTTATTTTTATTTTGAGTATTTAAAAATACTTTTATTTTAATACTAGTATTTAAAAACACCTTTTATTTTTAATAATATTAATACTATTAAGTTGCCCCTAAGATTAGAAATTACCAGTGCCAACTTAAATAACATTATTAACTATTTTCATTCGAAAAAGTGGACATGACAAAACTCTACATGTTAGGTCCCACTTAAACAAGAATCAAAAAGTGCATCAACCATTGTCTTCTTAATTTGAAACTTTCTATTAAGGCATTTGGCAAATTCGTCAATAGAAAGACAAATGGAAGCACAAGCAAGCCCCTTGTCCACGTTTGACTTGCACCCTACCTCCCTTGAAGGAAAATGATAAATTTCTTCTTCTTGTTGTTTTTATATGGATGCAATTTTGGAAGTAATTTCCAACAAGTCTCATATGTATGACCATCAACATCACAAAGCCTACCAAGTTTCTGAGAATCTTTTTTTTTGTATAATTATGCTTATTTTTCATTTGTCTTCCCCTTTTGTCTTGGAACTACCTTGTTTTTGTGCATTTGAAAAGGATGATAGACTTTCTTCTTGTCCACCTCAATACAACAGGCACAAGAGCATGCCTCATCTATATCTTTAAGCTTGGCCAGCAACATGGGCCTCCCTAGATGCCTATGAATCCCTCAAATATACTTCAACAAGGTATCATAGTCTGGAAAATCTATGTTCATTTGGAGATGCTTTTTGCAAAACCCACTTGAACATTTCTAGCACACTTTGGCCTTGTTTTTGACTAAAATATTGCCAATTAATAGACCTTTCCTCTTCATACTAAATTGGATGCAACTGCTTAATTTCCTTATAGTCAAAGAATGAACATAAATTTCAAACCAAGTGAGTGCATGACTTGCAACTCTTAGTCTTGTAAAGGAAATTGCTGTTTACCACTACTGTTTTGTAGGTTGAATGTTTTAGAATTTACATCACCTTCATATGGCAGGATTTCAAATTTTTCTGCTTCTTTAAATAGAGGTGGAGCTCAATGTGTTAGATTGGATGTGGTTGCTCCTTTTCATGGAGCATGGGGCTGATATTTCTCAGCTCCTCATTCAGTTTAGGGTCCTACATGTAAAATCCTAGCTTTCTCATGATACCATCAATAATCTTCTACAATAAATCAAGCTTCTCCAAATATTATGAAATGCTTGCCATATTGTCTTACAACATGGTAGATTTGCTTCATTGTTTTGAAGCATCCCCTCTTCTTCTTAGACTTTGTTTCTCACATATCTAATCCATTTCTAGGTGGATATCTCCTACTGCATTGGAAACAAACTACCTTCTCCTCTTGTACAAACTGTTCTAATGTTAGGCATCAATCTACAAAATGGTCACACCACAAGAAACCCACAAAAACCAAGGGACAAAACTAGTTTGATACCAATCTCATTTGTAACTGGTATAGATATTCCATTGCTAACTCCATAACACAAATCTTATAAACTCCTTATGACAACTTAGTTGATTTTATGATTGTCTTCTCAAGAATATGCTTAAGAGTCAAGACGATAAAATTGTGCTTGGAAGTGAGTTGTTTAAGTCATAGTATAAAATCTTAGTAACTCACCAACTTGCAAGTACTCATGAGACAAATAGGGCTTGCAAGAACTCACCAATAAAATCATCAAAAACTCACAAGTTTGACAAGCAATCTCATCACGCGAGAAAAAAAAAAGACCAATATTTTCCCCATTTTCTCATTTATGCAATTGTTCCTTCGACAACATTGCATTGATTTATCAATGATTGGTGAATACTTGAAAGTGATAAAATTATGAAAAATGATGTGTCATGAAAGTTTGTGTGGTCTCAAAGGCCTTAATTTGGGCTTTATGGCAGGGGATTTGTCCCTTGAACCTACCTTTCATTGCACCAAGGGCACCAAACCCTGCTCTAATTTTTAAAATAGCAAACAAAAATTGCTTTGGGCCCATGTTTTCCAATAGATGAAACTTGTAGAAATACTAAATACAGATTTATAATTTATAATCATATGATACTATGATACTATGATGTTTTTATCCAGTCCTAAGTTCAAGTCAAATTTTAGGCCTTATGAGTTTTTGTTGAGTCCAAGTTCTAGGACTATCGTTTAAGTACAATAAATGAAAGAGAATACTATGTACAAGATTTGCAAAAAACATGAGGTGAAAACATCACAAAATAAAGCACAAGACTCCAAACGAGTAGGACAGTTTTTCTTCTCTTGCCACTATCTCTTTCCGATATTATAATGTCTTTGCCTTCATATCGTAGGGCACATTCAACATTTCTACAACATCCGACTCTTGAAAGTGCTCAATAACTTGCTGCAAATGCATGCTCTGAGATGTACACAATTCTCTAGCAAAATCTCAACTAAGAACTTCTCGATCTACTTGAAAATGAAGAAATCGAGAAAGTAATGAGTGACTGTCTTTACAATGACCCCTAGGGGTGCATTGAAGAAATACAGAAAGAAATAAATGAATGTCTTTACAATAACCACTATGGATGTATTTATCAATGTGCATGTAAAGAGGCTTGAAGAAGAAACCTAAAAGGACTCAAAATGGAAGAACTTCGACAACATCCCTTGTCCTTTGATAGCCATGCCACAAATGAAACTGCTACCCTGTTATTTTTTACGAATTTGTCACTAAGAAAACTATATCTTGTTTCTGCTCTAGTTTCCAAGAACTTGCTTCAACTATATTTCACTCCATGGTATACAGATCACCTGAGAACTGTAATGACCTCAACCAATGCTTATATAAATTATTTACCACTTTCTGATCACCAAGTTCCCATGCGGGCGAGGTGAGAGCACAGTAAGTAAATAAAATTATCCCCCATTTTCTTTTCACCAAGATCCCATAAGAGCAAGGAGAGCATCTGGTGAATAAATAATATTTTTTACATATTTTATTTTATTAGATAATGATGCCAGAAAGATAGAGTAATGAATTGCATAAACAAAGTAAATCCTTCACAATAACACTAAAGCTGAATATTATAATTTAAATATGCTGGAATATGTCAATTTAAGTATAAATGCATACAGATACGCTAGAGGAAGACAAATCAAATTATAGCGCAAGGCAACCCAAATCCCAATGCTCCCATAAGATGTCCTTTCACCAAAAATAGCAAATGCTTATTCAAGTCAAGGTTCCTCCTCAAAATTAGTGCCCCACTTTGGTCATCATCACATCCTCTTAAAGCCAACCTGTAACTCCATCATATTGCTCTGCGTAGAATCTGTCATAATTATTGTAACTTCCCCATGATGCTGTCATAGAATCTGCATGCTGAGTGTTCTAGCCTCTCCAAGAAATGCAAATTGATAAATAATAATATTATATTATTTATCGTATGCTCCACCAAATCCACCCAAATAATTAACAAATTATGATCACCTCAACAAAAAATTTGGAGAACACTACTTTGAACACTAGATGTGAGTTTTGAACACCTAATGGAAAAAGTTTTAAAATTTTAAAAAAACCTTATTATAGAGGATTTTCCTAGCACTCTTACCACTTGCCCAACGGGAAATTTGGAAATGGGCTCATGGGTCTTCTTATGATGAATTGATTAAAAATGGGGACATGACAAATCCGCCCATACCAGACTTGCTTGCTCAAAAGTCATAACAAATGCATTGCTGGATGTTCTAATATCTCTCGCCACCCCCGCTCCACCCACACCAAAGGTTCCTCCATGAGTAGGTTCCTCTAACAGACCAAGTACTCCATGATGGTTCTACCTCTTAATTTCTTCTCCCGGAGGTCAATAACATAATTTGGAACCAAATCTAGTTTTCCATTCTTGCAGAACCCTTCAGTCCTATGCCATTTACAGAGTTCAAAACCATCGAGGTCATCTAGGACACCCTCTAGACTTGTGCTCCCACGACACCTAAAAGCTGCCTCATTTTAACTTCCTCGTCGAAGCCACCATTACCATGCAAAACTTGGTCATTAATGTCTGCATAATCATCTTCTATAGAAGTAGATCCTAGTTGACCAGCATGGACATCCAAAGCTCCCTCCTCCAAACTCACTCTAGAATCTTGTGTTTGCAATTCTAGAAAATCATAATCTTTGACATCTTCACCTTTCAAAATGTGGTAGCTTGCCATCTATGTGGCCTTTCAAAATTTGCCAAGCTACACTTGTCTCATCTAGCAAACCTTGTGTCCCATCATATCCTCAAGAACGAGCATATGCCTTCAGTAGCTCAAACACTGCATAAGGTCCATCTTGTCGCTCATGTGATTTGGGCTTAGGGAATGATATCATATAAATATTTTCCAGAATATGTCTAGGAAACCTTTCAGCTACAACTTGTATAGTCATCCTACGATCAGTCATCTGATCAGAGGGCAAAACCCCAAAAGTAGCCACATCAGCTCTGGGGCTGGAAAAACTAAACTCAGTCACACAGCATTAGCTTGTCAGAAATTGTAAGTGTTTGAAAATGCTCAGTTTTTCCAGGTGTTGATATGACTCCAGTTTTCTTCTCTCCAACCAATACATTAATTGTGGAGCTTTTCCCAACATTAGGATAGCCAACAAGCCCTACAACCATACATGTAGAAGGGGGATAGAACATACTGGAGTTGCTAGTAGATACTCCACTATGATAATGAGCTGAATCACAATTTGAAGTTTTACTAATTGTTGAAATTGCTTCTGCCTCTTTTTGTAAAATGGTTTAAAAGCTCTTCTCAGCCATATAGTTTAATGTCTTCAACTGAAGCACCCAACTTATTTAACTCTTCTGTGGATTCCACACAACTTTCAGAATTCAGCCCTTTTTAACCTTCTAAAGCAAATGAAGCAGCCTTAGCAAACCAGAATACATATAAAACTCCCTGTGAATGAAAATACTTTGCGCATTTTACCCTCATATATACTGGCATAAGATATGCTTTATTAACAAGCAACATTGTCTTCTTATGAGAATCAATCTCCTGCACATATTCCTCTACATCAGCAGAACGGTTAAATAATGGATTTCAGCCATCCGCCACTATAACCACCAGATCACTTTGCTCAAGCACTCACCAAAGCTGCCTCCATGTATCAATATTCTTTTCAACTTCTTCTGCAGACATATTTGCATGCCACAGTGGATTTCTGGGGACTCAAATATATTCTTCATATGGGGCCTCCTCTGCTTTCTGTTGTTTCTTCTTCTCCTCAGGAGTCAAACCATTCCCAGTTGAATTCAAGACGCTTCCACTTAAGCTTGCCTAGGAAAATGAAAAAGCAGCAGAAGTAAAAGCATACAAGTCACCATACCAAAGAATCACGATTGGGAAGCCTCTCTAAAGAAAAAGCTGGTAAATGAGAAAGGTGTAGGCATCAACACTTATGATTTGTCCTTAGTAATTGTAAACAGCTGGATTCTTGCCTGCCTTCAAAGCTCCCACAGTACTCCAACTGAACTTATAACCAAATGGATTGTTTGCTGCAGCTGGTGATGGAAGGCCTCCACAATATAGCCAAATGATATAATTTTTCCTCCTCTTAGATGTGCATGATTGATCACCTTTATTGCCATCATGTGATCTATTCCAGATCCAATCCCATTTCACACAGAATTTTACTCCAGCAACTTTAGCTCTTTCATTTACATCAGACCTTCTTTTTATCAACATAGCTTGCAGACAAGATGGTTTCTTAGTTTAGATATATATACTAGTAGACTATCATAACTGCTTATATCAAGTTCAACAGCTGTTGTATGGGCCTATGGGGTATCCCTTCAGTTACCTTTTGTGCACCCTGTAGATATAATGATGCCACAGTATTAACTGATTCAGTGCCAGCTTTTGAAATCTTTCTTGTTGGAGAATCAAGCACATTGCATCCATTCAAGGCTAAGAAATGAACTGCAGGTTCACATACACACCCCACACCAAGGATAAGAACTGATTCTCTGTCATCAAAATTTTCTTCCGTTTACAGATTTTCTCTGAATTCTCTAATTCTTTAAGAAGACCGCTATAATTCCTTTTCAATTATTTTTTTGTTAAGTTTATTATCTGGGTTAGCTATAGCAGCTAACCTATCCACAATATAAGCCAAGATATCTTTGTCATTAGCAATGACCTTCTTATCCATGTCCATTCCAAAAAATTGCTCAAGATTAACAAATTCAGGCAATCCATTGCACTAAGCAAAACATATTTCTGTTCTTTTTTTAGCAGCCATCAGAAAGTTTGGAATGTCTGAAACAAAACATGGATGTTCATACACCAGCATCATGTTTCCTTCACTTGTCTGCTGAGCTGTTATGGCAAATGTTTCTAATATCTTTGGAGGATCACCTTTTATTGTTTCTGAATGCCCATGCCAAAAAATTGCTCAAGATTAGAAAATTCGGGCAATCCATTGCACTTAGCAGAACATATTTTCCTTCTTGTTTCAGCAGCCATAAGAATGTTTGCAATGTCTGAAACAAAATCTGGATTTTCATAGCTGTTATAGCAGAGTTTCTGATATATTTGGAGGATCACCATTGTTGTTTCTGATATAAGCCAAGACATCCTTGTCATTAGCACTGACCTCCTTATCCATGTCCATGCCAAAAATTTGCTCAAGATCAACAAATTCAGGCAATCCATTGCACTAAGCAGAACATATTTTCGTTCTTCTTTCAGCAGCCATCAGAATGTTTACAGTGTCTGAAACAAAAACTAGATGTCCATAAGTTAGTACCATGTTTAATGTTTCCTTTCCTTGTATGCTGATCTGTTATAGCAAATGTTTCTGATATCTTCAGAGGATAACCTTTTGCTGTTTCTGATATAAGCCAAGATATCCTTGTCATTACCACTGACCTTATTCATGGCCGTGTTAAAAAATTGCTCACAATTAAAAAATTCAGGCAATCCATTGCTCTAAGCAAAACATATTTCCGTTCTTCTTTCAGCAGCCATCAGAATGTTTGCAATGTCTGAAACAAAATCTGGATATTCATACGCCGCCATCATGTTTTCTTCACTGGTCTCCTGAGCTGTTAAAGCAAATGTTTCTGATATCTTTGGAGGATCACCTTTTGTTGTTTCAATAGCCTTCAAGTGCCTCATAATGTCTTCTATTATGAGTTCCAGGATATAGCACAATCTACATGACCAGGATGCCAACCCACTATACAGAGCAATCATTTTGGACTTGAGAAAACAGGGATTTGCACCATTTTCCAAAAACCCTTCGCCTTTCCACTGTAGTGATCAGATGATTCTGCATGAGCTTACTTTTTTGTGACTTGCTTGGGCTAGTATACCTAATTGATCTGAGCTCTGAATCACTGTCAACTGACACTTACCTCCTTTCCAGCAAGCATGTTTCAATTCTATTGTATCCTTTTCTTTGTAGTATGCTCTCATCTTGAATGCTTGCTTTGCAATGACGTGGTATCAGACTACTGCAACAAATTTTTGTCACTACTAACCTCCTTATTGTTCGAAGTGTAAATCAATGGGCAATAAAGTGTGTATCTTTCATGGCTAACTTGGAAACTTTAGAAAGATTTGTAGCAACAATGACATTCTTGTAACCCAAATCCTCAAAATAAAGATTATATATTGGAACAAGAACCAACTGAAGCATCCTTCACAAATCTATGCCCATTAACATAGCTACTTTGTAAACCAAACTCACATGGAAATGGTCCTATCTTTTCAGGGCTTGAAATATTGACAAATGTTTCTTGGACACTACTAGAAACCACTAGAGTATCTATTTCAAAAAAATTGGATCTTTGCATTCTACATGCAATGCTGATTTTGTATTGTCTTCATTGAGATAGAGACCTCCCTCGTGCAAGGATTCATTGCTACTACCATCAAAAGTAGGAGCATCAAGTTTCTTCATTTTATGTTGCACATCTCTCATGTCATCCCTTCGATTGCTACCTTTGGCTCTTCCACCCTAGTACTTCTACCCAACTATCTCTAAGAAAAAGTTACCATAGCTCTGAAGTCTTACGATTTCTCTTGATACATTATATAACTCCTCTGTGGTAACTGTCTCAGAATCTGATTTTCCATCTTTCAAAAAAAAGTGGGCTTAACAGGTTTTTGAATTGGACTTGTTTGACTAACCAATGTTCAGTTATCTGAAGTTGTGCTCCCCTCTCTCAATGATGTACTCACCAGATTTGGATTTTGCATGTTATTTTGAAGCTGCAATATTTGTGCTAGTAGTTCAGTCATTCTATTCAGCTCCTCAAAATCCCCATCAAAGTATCTTGAAAAATATCTGCCATTTCTTCTTTTGTTAGAGTTATGTATTTTTTTTCCATGATTCATATGTTGGAAAGTATTTAGCTCTATTACCACTGTAATGACCTCAACCAATTTTCATATAAATTATTTACCACTTTCTAATCACCAAGATCCTGTGAGGGCAAGGTGTGAGCATATGGTGAGTAAAAATCATTTGCCACTTTTTTATCACCAAGATCTCATAAAGGTGAAGTGGGAGCATAGAATCGATGAATAATAACCTTTATATATTTTATTTTATTATATAATGATGCCAAAAAGATAGAGCAATAAATACTATAAACGAAGTAAATCCTTCATAATCATATTGGACCTGAATAATATTATTTGAATATGCTAGAATAAATCAATTAAAGATAAACACATATAGATATGTTGGAAGTGACAAATCAAATCTTATATCGTTGTATGTTGTGTCATGTCCCCTTCCCTGATTGAGACATTCTCATTTTGGAGGGAAACAGTGTTTTTAAACACTCGATCTGCATTTATTAAATATTTATAAAATAATATTAAAATAATAATAAAATTTAAAATAATGTTTAATAATAAAATAAATTTAAATTATTGAATAATAACAATTAAAATTATAATAGCTCTAGACCCAATTGGCTGACCCATTTGGGAAGGCACTCCTGATCTGCTATTTATATTGGCTTGTTTTCCTTGGTGGCATCATGGAATCACGAATTTGACTTTCAGACCAGTGTTCCTGCTGGAGACAAAAACCTCCCAGGCCCGTAACGTGGTAGGATGATATCCGTACGCGTTGTCGTGATTTCTATTCATTGCAATTTCGAAACACTTGCAAGCTAATCCCTTTTCTTCTGTATCAGGAACTATCTCAGGAGTCTTGCAAGCAAGACGCAGGATCGTTAGTGATATACTGGCAGAGCCGGTCGACTAGTGCCAGCCTCCTACATTCCCTATGCAAGGAGCATTTGCCAAGCGCCATGTCTACAAGACTCGTGCTGTTGAAGGTTGTCACGAATAATCTTTCCCAGCCGCACGGATCACTGCAGCAAGTGAGGCTACCGTTTCACGGGCTCTCACTCACTCGTTACCATCTCAGCACTACTGGTGAATATTGACATCAGGAAAGGAGCCACAGGAATACACAGGAGGTGCCACTAGAAGGGCGTCGGGTTGAGCCTAATCACTACCCTCTCCAGAACAGGCTCCCGCCATTGCATTCACATCCAGATATCGCTCTGCTGATAATCAGAACTTCCAGGTTCAACATTTACATTGGCAGCAACTATACCATTAACTCCAGAATTGTGAACTATTGCTTTCCTTGTAGCTTATTGTCTCTGTTGTCAAAGTGTCTGCTCCCTGCTACAGGAATATCTGTTGATGCATTATACAATGTAAACATCCAATTTCTGATATTAATTGATCTCTATTATTCCTGGGTGCGAATTGTCACATTCCAACATTACTCTATTGTTGAGGTCCTTTGCGACTAACTACATATGCAACATAGTTCTGAGAGCATCCTAGTGTTATTGGTTAATTACTGTTGAGTATTGTCAGCTTGGTTTTCTGCGGATGATTATTACTGTGCATGCTTATTGTTTGGGTTCCATTCATATTAGTCTATAAGATTAGATCTGTGCAGTATAGCTTCATTTTGTGAAATCTGCCTTCATTTCTGTGTGACAACTAAATCTGGGTGCAAAGAAATACATTTATGTTCTTTATCTGGACTTGGCACCTTACATGTTGTTGCTCCACTCTACAAATCACTTGCTAGTAAAGTAAACAAAAATCAAAAATGCATTCAGCACAAGTGAAATCCCTAAATGAGATTTCCCACAAGAAACCAAAGGGGTTTCATCCTCCAATCTCCAGATCCAAGGATTTTCACCCTTGACTCAATAGATGAACACAAGTCCAACTAACACAGAAATATGAGAGAAAAAAAAAACAATAATGGCTATCCAAGAACCTCATTTTACAGCACAAGGAAGTACACCCAAATCCCAATTGCCCCACAAGTTGTCCTTTCACCAAAAATAGCAACTATTATTCAAGATTCCTCCTCAGAATTAATACCCCACGTTGGTCATCATAACATCCTCTTAAAGCCAACCTGTAACTCCCACATGATGCTCTATCATAGAATCTACATGCCAAGTGTCATAGCCTCCTCCAAGAAATTCAAATTGATAAATCATAATATTATATTACTTATCCTATGCTCCACTAAATCCACCCAAATAATTAATAAATTACAGTCCCCTCAATAAGAGATGTGGCCAAAACTGTATTGAACACTAGACATGAGTTTCAAACAACTAATGTACAATAAAACAAAAAAAAACTCGTATTATTAAAATATTTCGCTAACATTTATCCCTTGCCCCGCTCGGAAATTTGGGAATGGGCTCATGAGTCCTCATAGGATGAATTAATAGAGAATGGGGCATGACAAGAACTGTCTATAACCTTGTCAAACCTTGCGCAAGCTACTATGATCAAGAATTAGGTGTTTTGAGAATGTTTCAAGTAACATAATTGGTTGTTTGACTAGAGAAAGGAAATAGTGGTTTTCTGAGTTAATGTACTAACATTCTTATGATCCAATTTGGATTGAATTGCAATTTCTAGATGGTTTCCCCTATATCAAGGTGTTCAAGTTAAAATCTTCATGTCATTTGTATGTTTGTATCCATCTTTTTTATGCAATTGTAGTACTTGTTTCCTTCCAACAACTTTGTGAACACTACATTCTAGCACAATCTACATTCTATCTCTATCAATTTGAAGAAAAATTCTAGTAGGACGACATAATAATCTATTAATTTCTAGCAACTATTTAGAACTTGAGAGATTGCAGAACCTATACCCTCTTCCCAAAGAAAAACTGTGATGTCCCCTTTTTCCTGCCCTAAATCCACCCTATTTTAATAGTGTTTTTGAACACTAGTATATATATTATATAATATTAAAATATAATTAAAATATAATTAAATAAATAAATAAAATAAAATTATAAAAATACTTTGTTGGGGTCGGCCAAGTTTGGAGGAGAAAAATCTAAAAAGGAAAAAGAATAATAATAAATAAATAAAGGAGGTCGGGCTTGTTAAGGAGGGCTATAAAAGAAAGTAAAGTGCAAGGCATTTGGGGAATCCATTCATATCATATTTTTTCATTTGGAGATTCTTCTCTTTGGCTGCAACTTTGGTTGGGCTTTATTCCAAGGACGGAAACCCTTGTGAATGGTGAGTTGGACGAAAAACTAGCTCATCTTGTGGAGGACTCATAACGGAGTTCTAATTGCGCTTCATTGGAGACATTGGAGGTTTGGAGCAATCATTACCTAATCAGATTTGCAGATCAGATTTGGTCCTTAGAGCATCACTACATAATCAGATTTGAAGATCAGATTTGGAGCAGCATTGTGGTGGCATTTTTGTGAGCATATTGCATTAGGCTTTTGCCCTAATTTGGAGCCCCACTTTGGAGCAGATCTGAGCACCCACCTTTGGAGGGAAATTTTGCATATTTGGAGCAGCAAACCCAAGCACTTGCCAAGGAGGAATTCGTCCATCTAGGGTTTGACATTTGAAGACTATTTCGCATATATTTGGTATGTACAATCATAGCTTTAGATCTTATTTGTAGAGCAGAAATCTGGGCATATATTTGGCATGTTTGAGCCCATGAATTCATTGTAAAATCAGTCCAGATTATTCAGTTTTGTAGCAACAGACTTCTTTAATCAGAAATCAGATTTATTGGACCTAAGTTTGGCATTTAGATGGTTGATTTTCATGGTTGCTATCATAATTGATGTTATCTATATGTTTGGCATAGTTTTATGGATGTTTGGCATATGTTTATTGGATGCCTATAAGTGTTCATCATTCTGAAAATAAAAATTAGAATTCAGTCCTAGGGATTGAGCAAATAACTAAATTGGAAAAGTGCACAAATATAAATCAGAAATCTAAGGCATAAATCAGAGATTTTAGGGCAGATCCCATTGGGGATATTATAAAAATCCCTCTTCTAAAATTGGTTCCAAAACCTGTTCCTCCCACACCAATTCTGTATTTGATATTCTTGATCAGTTTGTAGTCCAAGTATCCTCATCTCTTTCTTTAATATTTTTCTGAAGAGATGTTAGGAAATCTATTTTGAAGTTCCATGCTAGAAAAGCAACAGATTGTGAGAGGATTTTGGCTGAGATTCTCAAATATGGTTTGAAACCACTTGTTTTTCCCATTTCTACAGATGGTAAATTACTGTTTCCATTTTTTCTTAATCTATAAAAAGAGCTTCGTATAGAATCTGAAAATTGACTATAGTTTATAGTTTGTATTATGAGACTATGTTGTGTAGTTAAGCCATAATAAAAATTGTGTCTGTCTACGTAAATTTTTTGTTCAAGGTTATCTTTGGCATTTTGCTTATATGTCTAAATATATATTCAAGACAATGTCAGACTAGTTGAAATAAAAAGAATCCATTATATGTAACTTGTTTTATATATCTTATCAACATTAGCCGTGAATTCATATAAGTTATTAATATATTATTAATGAGCAGAAAAAGCAAGTATAAATCCCTCTTGGTCTAGATAATGTTGTGTTTCAATTATCAATTTTATTTAGTAAAACTAAATCTAAGAAAATTTAACCCTATGATGACTTAAGCATGGCTTAAAAAATTGAACTCTCGTATTTTAAATGTTACATCCCAAAATGTGAGGTAACTGTTTACTATTGCTAGATGCGGTAAAAGTGAATGTGATGTGAATTCTCGAGATGAATTAATGATGCATGTACCTTGTTATCAATATGAATGTTATATCACTCGATGTTGTTTCATTTGATGTTGTCTCAATTGATGTTATTCATGGTGAAATACTGCATATATGAATAGTTGGTTATTGAAGTATAGTTATTCTAACTTTAAAGATGTTTATATATGTGATGCTGCTAAAGGTATGTGCTAGTGGTTGCAAGAAAAGGTTCATTCTCTAGGGGGAGGGGAAGTATCACTCGGGAGAGAGGCTTGGTCGGTTAACCGGTAACGAGAACCAAGTGAGCATACACACACGTCATTATAGGTTTGGAGGAACTAAGTCAGATAAGTTGGTCTTGATAAGTCGTCCATAGGCTTTAGGAGTTTGGTTTACTTCTTTGTGCTTTGTGAGTGATGATTATTTGTTTATCAGACTTACAGTATTATGATCCTTGTATGGAAAATGTGAATGATATATGTTTATAGGTTGAGTGGGTATGTATATACATGTATACATTATGTACACGTATCCATAAGTATAAACATATCGATACACACACGTCATTATAGGTTTGGAGGAACTAAGTTAGATAGGTTGGTCTTGATAAATCATCCATAGGCTTTAGGAGTTTGGTTTACTAACTTTACTTCTTTGTGCTTTGTGAGTGATGATTGTTTGTTTGTTAGACTTACAGTATTATGATCCTTGTATGGAAAATGTGAATGATATATGTTTATAGGTTGAGTGGGTATGTATATACGTATATACATTATGTACACGTATCCATAAGTATAAACATATCAATACATACGTATGATAGGCAGATGGATATGCTCATACGTATGTGTTGACATGTATATACGTATACATAGAGGTATATATGGTTATACGCATGTATATACATACACACCCTGCCTATAATCAGTGGATGAAAATAATATTGTGATATTATTGACTGGTAATTTACATGTATATATATGTATATATGTATATATCAATGGAGTAATAATATTAAACGATATATACATAGATACGTAAATATGTGTAAATATATATATATTTTATATAGGGGATAAAATATATGTATATATATTATAGTAAGATAATATATACATATATATAGATATAGATATATGTATACATTACGAAAGTAATGAAGAAAACATATATATATATATATATATATGAATATATTAATAATTACTTAATATAAATACATATATAATATGTAAAATATATAAATATATAAAATTAAATATTTTAAAACTCTAAAGTGAAAAAAAATTAAAAGATTTAAATCTTTTACTTAGAGTAAATATTATAAAGTGGGAATCGATATGGTAAAATAAAGACTTTACTTTATAAAGTCATTTGAATAAATCGATTTATGGCATAATGGAAAATAACTATGGAAAACAATTTATATTGTTTGAAATATTAACCACTTTAAAATGCAATGCATTTTTGAGGAAAATCAGGCCAAACATAAGGAAAGAAGAAATATTTCAATAAAGACTTTATTGAAACATATGTAAGTGAATAAAATAAAAGAAGTTGCGACAAGTTGAAGATATTGCGCCTGAAGCGCACGGCATAGACCTGGTCTAAGATCGAAGCACTGGATTGTTGTCCCTCAAGCCACCAAAATTGGCAATGTGCAATCCATCTAGCCATGACTTTTTCCTCTGAAACAAACTCCAAAACTGGATTGCTGCAAATCGCACTTGAATCAATCACGTCTGAAAGGTGTCGCTTCACCATTTTTCCACCTTATGCAGTTTGAAACTTTCTTTCTTTGTTGTCAAATAAAGGAGGTCGACTCACCTCAGAGACACATTTCATAATGGAATTATTCAAATTGTTGTTCTCGCAGATTACATGCCTCCATTAGTGGAAATGTGTTGCATTTTGGGACTCTATAAAAGGCCTTCGCCTGCTATGAATTATACATTCTATTCATTCATTTTCATTTTGAGCATTCGTGTAACACTCATTCATCCTTAGCGTTCGTGAGATATTCATTATGCCTTATTAGGATTTCAACCTGCTGCAGTTAATTGCTATCAAGCTTAGTTAAAGTCGTCACTCTGCTTTCACCAGATTATCAATCTAAGTATTATGCATTTTTACATCAAACTGTGGAGTAATTTTATCACAAATTTAGTAGTATATTTGCAAAGATATACATTGAATTCTCTGAGTGGAATTTATGCACACATCTATAAAGCCATTTGTTGTGAGAAGCCATTTTGCTGTAAGAAGCCATTTTGCTGTGAGAAGCCATTTTCTGTGAGAAATCATCTTATTGTTGTGAGAAGCCATTATCTATAAGAAGCCATATTTCTGTGAGAAATCATCTTATTGTGTGAAAGCAATTTCTTGAAAGAGTATTTTACTGTGAGAAAGAACAGAGAAACTTTGTAGTCTGGAATACTGCAAGGACAGACCATCATTACCTGAGGGAAGCTTAATCCAGGCATGATTAAATTATTCTCATTTCATCTTTAATCTTTGTAAAGTCATGTTAGATCAATGACGTTATTATTCTGCTCTTTTTATCTTCGATCTTTGAGAAGTCATGTTAGACAAACGAAATATTGTACTTCTATATAATGCTTGCAATTGATTGTCCAAAAGTTGCATGAAGTAAATAAGGCATAGGTGATGCATGATTGTGTAAAAGAGTAATAATTTGTCTTAGAAGGTAGACAATGCATTTAGTTCTATTTGCTTTACTTGTATGATCTCTGTATAAGGAGAGTATTCAATATTTTAGATATTACTACTAGGACTGTGATGAGAGCTCGATTCAAGTACAATATAGCCAGCTAAGTTATTAGTTTAACTCAGGAAAGCTAGCTAAAACTCCTAGGAAATATTCATTCCCGTATACGAGAGAATAGGAAAGGTACTTGCAATGCCGATTCATTCCAGTAGAAAGTACTTGATTGAGGAATTCAACAATATTATACAAGGCACAACATAAGTATTTAATTATACTAGTGATGTTGGAACATAGGATGTCCCGTTGGTACATAAGAAGTGAATGGTTGCTTTCTAAGTTGTATTTTGCATTAAATTGTATGATCTTCATATATGGAGAGTATTGTTTTCATTAGCTACTATATACTAGGATTGAGATGAGAACAGGAGTCAAGTAAATTCTTCAGTTTTAGTTATTGGGTTAACTTAGGTAAGTTGAGCACTCTTAGGATAAAGATTTCCAGTATAGGAGGGGATATGTGAATTACTTGATTATGTTGATTCATTTCTAGTTGTACAAAATGATGTAGGATGTTTGAGGAACGGATTACCCATTAGTAGACAAAGACCTATGCGTAGTGTAAGATAGCCTTAAGACAAATTGACCCTGAATTGTGTATGTGACAGTTGACTCTCAGTAGAAATATTGTATGAAACACTTTGATCAAAGTAGTGTAATGTAACTACATCCTCTTAGATTGGGCGATGATTACACTGTCAATTCACCGTGATCTCGTATTACATGCTAGAGCGAGAGTCTATCGGATGCACAAGTTCTAATTATGTAGGACACACCACTATGCTCAGTTGGTTAATAGTATCGGTTACTCTACCAATCTCTTTGTTGAAGGGAGATCCATCTATCAAATGATAGATGTGCGGGGGACCGCATTATAAGTCCGTGGTTGGCGGAAAAGCACCCAAGTGATGCTTCTCCTCCTCTGAAGGCTATTGAAGTACCAAGATTTGAAAGGCGGATTCCTAGACCTTCTTACTACTATTTGTTCTAAAGCTCATTGGAGCTAAGTTAGTCAAGGTACGTTTAATCGTTACTTGTACTTGTGAAGTTATTTAAATGAAATGAAATCTTTATTGCAATTTTAATATGATATCATGTTCATATAGTATCAATAAAGGAAAGAAAAATTATATTGTAATGACTTGTTAGCACGTTTATTTACTCTTTTGATGTAAATTGTAAAAAAATTGTTTTACCGAAGGATCGGGTCGTTACATTAAACAAGCCAAAACTGTAAAACAAAGACAAAACTTCATACAGCTCATAATCATGATAAACAAAAACAAAGATTTTAGCAATAACAATTCATAAATACTGAATTTATCATACTCAGTTTAGAAATAACTTACAGGAGGACCTCCATCACAAAACTCGATAATTCCACGGCCTATTACATTGCCCTGATTATTAAATACCAAAACTTAAGCAAATTGAATGTAGAATTTCATAATGCACCAGTCAACATGGAAATTTAACTTATGACAAAATAAAAAGAATGAGTTTCAACTGTTACAAAATTCATTCAATATTTTGAATAAAAATAATGATGAATTAGTTAAAAATTTGAACATAGTACCATCACTACCATGCTTCAATGAATTTAAAAAAACTATTTGATGGAAACAAACTAGAAAGCAAGCTTAAAGGCTTAAAGCAAAAGTTAGAAGACCATAGTAGATACAAGATGAACAGTCAACCAGTCTTCTTCATTAAGATATATTAAATTCAGTGTATCAACACTGATATCAAAAATTTGATCATCAATGTTTAAAAGTTAGAAGATGGACATGGCATCACGTTGGGCCATACTGAAAGATATACAAATCATAGTTTACATTGTGATACTCACTTGTGCAGTGTATGAAATATCAGTAGCATCAAAATCACATCAGCTTAGGTATGCAGATCATTCACAAAAAGGGAAAGATATCTCAGTAAGTATAGAAGGTCATGTGGTATCTACAAGTAGTTTTCCTTCCATTTATGAAAATACTTCCAAGGCCTTTTATGTGGAGATGCTAGAGTTTGCAGCAAAGAGCAAGAGAAGAAATGTAATTTTGCCAATGTTGTGCAAAGGCCTAAAATGCTACATGCATGGAAAGAGAAACTATTGACAACAAAAGAGAAAGAGGTGCAAGTCTTAACTGAGTTAGATAACACAAAAGGGCTCATTGAAGAGCTAACTCAAAGTTTTACTAAGGCACAGAAGACAAATAAAGTAAATATTGTTGGGACTACACATGCAGTCACTCTTGCAGATTTTCAAATAGTCAAGAATACTTTGGAAAGAATGAAATCAGAATATATGCATTTGAGCTTAAATCAACCAAGAACTCTTTAGCAAAAACCCAAATAGCACTTCTAGAGGCAGAAAAACAGCTTGATGTCGCAACAAATTTCAGGGAGCAAGAGAAAGAAGCAAGGGCTAAGGAAATTAAGCAGGTAATTGAAGAGTTTGATAGGCTTCAAGAGGATTTTGATTTAGAACATTTTTTAGGAATACGGAATTAATTGAGACGGCTAGGCAATAAATTAAAAGTCAACAAACAAAGCAGCTTGAGGATGACACAATTAGTTGGGAATCAGATGTGATGACTTCAAAGGACAACTGCACAAATTGGGGTCAGCATGTGATAATATCTCCGTTGGGTTGCTAATAACCCACTCTTAGAGATGAATACAATTTTTCAGCTTGTGATAATATCATAATAGCACAACAAAAGCTGACTACATCACAAGAAGGATTGAGGATTGGGAATTGCAAAATCCCAAGATTTTGATTTGGGTAAGGACAAACCAAGATGATAATTTTTATATTAAAGAAAAAAGGAATGCCCATTCCTTATTTTATTTCTATCATGTTTGGTGACTTGAAGGGTTTTATCAAGATAGAAAATGCCAAGAGTAAATTTGTTGCTAATATCCTAGATGGATATGTTAAGGATGATAAGCATGTGAGAGCAAATGGTCCCATTGGGTATAAAGACAAATCATTTTTGTAATTGTTCTAAGATGAAACAAAATATTTTGAAGGCTTTGCGTGATACACCCATGATAGGATACTCAATCCTACAAAATTTGTAGGCAAAAAAGAGAGAGGTTCTCGTAGAAGTGTTTCAAAGAGAATGTTATCAAACATATCAGTGAGCACACTACCTACCACCAAAATGAAGGAGAATGTGTCTTTCTCCAAGTCTGTTGCAACCTATGCTTATGTCCCATCAAGATTGGGGAAGTGTGTTCATGGAATCCATACGAGTTTTCCTAAGGTACATAGTAAAGATTACATTTATGTTGATGTGGATAAGCTAAATGAGTATGCATACTTATTTACCAATTATTTTGAATTTAATGCACATCCAATGGTAGAATTATTTTTCAGAAAGGCGATTAGGCTAAATGAGTCAAAAAATACTGTGATAGATAGAGATAGCAGATTTGCCAATAGCTTTTGGCAAGAATCATTTCATTTGACAGGGGTTTAAACTCTCCCCTAGCATAAGTTATCAGCTTCAAATAGCTAGACAAACAAAAATGATGAATAAGTAAGTTAAAGGATACTTGAGAGAATATGTTTAGAGCAAAAATCAGCATGGATTTAGTGGTTGCACTTGGGAGAATGTTGCTACAACATCACCCAATATATGTCCCTTGGTATGTTTCCATTCATGGCATTGTGTGCTTATGATGCACAAACTTGCATTGATTAAGTGTTCACAAATAGCAGAGTGCTACTCGTTTGGGAAACATATGCCATCATTGTCACAAAGGTGAAAATTTTGAGAAATGGGGCCATCACAGGAAATTGAGTTTGTTGGAGGAGCCCCAAAGGCACTACTTGAGATGAATCAAGAAACCAAGAACATTTTGAATTTGCACTGCTTGAGGACAAGCAATTTGCGAAGGGCGGACTTGTAATGTCCTATTTTCAATTAAATTATGTTTGCAGACCGAAGTCCTATATCCTATTTACAATGTCTTCCTTGGTCAAAATTTGCAATTGTGTTCTCACTCTCCATCCCCCATGTGTCTATCGTGTTCAAAAGTTGCTAGGTCCCAAAAGTTTCTAACTATAGAGGTATGTTCAATTTTCTACGTGTGTGAAAGTTGTCAGAGTTTTTGAGTTTCCCTTACTATTATGCCTTTTCTCTAAACACAACCTTTTCCTTTATTCCTATTGGAATATTGGACTTCCACATCTAGGCATACCTTTCATCCATTCCCCACCTTCATTCCCTCTTCTATCAAGATTTCAAAGTTCTCCATCCCGTCATCACTTTTCCCCAAACCCCACTCTTTCCATTACTTCTGCTAGAGTATCACAATTTTCCTTACCAACCTGCCTTTTTCCCAAACCCTAACTCCCTAATCCTTACACTAAGATTCAACCTTCCCCTTACCCAAGTACATTTTCCATGGTACCCTAAACTCTAATCCCCAACACTTTACACTATGTTATCCCATCAGAATTGTAAGATTAGATATGTTCTTAATTGGTTACCTAATATGTCATAACCCCCGAACCTCCTGCATTTTGCATTGTTCATTCCCACAGTCCCACCTACCTCCCTACATGACCCAAGTCGCTATTAATGATCCAATAAGGGCCCACAACTACCCCAATTAGAATTGCCCTGCCCAAAAACATCTATTTATCCTAAAGCCATAGGTTCACATTTACTTCCAACAATGAAAAAGATCAAGATGCCCATGCAGCCACTAATGTGGAGGTTGAGGTCAAGCCCCGATGGTCCTCATGTCATCTCTTGGTCACCATTCCAACAAATTTCATGTCTATGATCAAAAGGAGAGGGGTTTCCTTGCCTCCAAGTACCTTTGCACATCCCAACACGACAATTTCTACATAAGGGAATTGAATATGATGACATTAAGGGCAAGGGTGACCCCAATAGCACAAAGAAACCACATTTCTTCTCCCAAGGTGGCATGAATTGGCTGGAGAGATATATGGCCAGATTTTCAATTGAAAAAAGGAAAACCTTTTGATTCTACACAAAACTCTCATCAAAAATTGTTCAAGCAATCAGATTTAAAGACGAAAAACCTTGGGTTTGCTAGAGATCAAAGGATGAAAACCCTTTGGTTTCAAGGATCAAAGGATGAAACCCCTTGGGCCTTGTAGAACAATCTCCCTCCGAGGTTGTCAATGAACTTTCAAAGTTGCAGGTTCAACTACCTCAAGTTTGTATAATTTATAGTTTGTTGCAAATTTAAAACTTTTAACCAAATAAATCACATAAATCAGAAAATGGAACATTGAAAGCATCATAAACACCATATGCAAGTATGAACACTAGGATTACGTGGAAAACCCTTTCGGGTAAAAAACCACGGCAAAATATTGCTTTTATTATTCCAAAGGGCACCAACCCTGTTTACATGGGTGAGCACCAACCCACCAGGAGCACCCACTCTCTGAGAGCACCAACTCTCTTCAAAGCACCAACTCCAAAAACACCGAAGCACCAACTCTAGTGGCTGAAGCACCAACTCCAGACTTCTGAAACACGAACTTTTATACTGAATTTCAAACGTTGCCTTCACTTGAATAGTGAGGCTCACATCCACATACACGCTGTCCAAAACAATTTCTGATTCACAACACCCTTGAATGGATGAACAGGAAAGCTTCAAACAGGTCTCCAAAAGGACTTCCTTTTAACACCGCGATACTCAAAAGAATATTGAATCAGACTTATGAATACTTATACCAGCACTTAAACTGAATGAAAGTCATGCAAGGATTAGCTCTTTTCAAGTCTGAAATCCAAACACTGCTCACTCAAACTGAAACTTCTTTCTAATAACTTCAACACTGCAAGAGGTCTACTCAAAGATGTAAACAGCTCACTATGCCTTAGAAAACTTAACCCTTCAGCCTTCACGCCCAAAAAAAAAAACTCTGCAGACCCGACAGGAAAATCATACATTAATCATGAAGAGCAGCATTCATACATCTTCAAAAGGATTGAAGGCGGTGATAAACATTTTGACACACACACCCGAGAAAACGATTTAGACATGATGGAGTAAATATTGAAACCCAGCGACCAAGAAAGAAGCCGACACGCCAATTTTTCAAACGTCCCTGCCATAACATTCACGACTCTGCCATAATCAACACCGCCAGGAAAAAAATCAATCAACATTAAAAAAAAAAGATAAAATATAGTAAAGTCAGCAACTTCAAAATCCATTGATAAACATCCTTTTTCAGCGCTGAACACACCACGTCTGAGGTTGCTAATAAAACAGTCTCCAAAGAGTTCGCTGCCATAAAAAAATGATATAATGAATGACCAATAAATATTTCTGAAAGCAATTTCGGCCAAAAAGACCTGACGCAGAAATTAAAGGATTCGAAATAGATATAGCCACTGCAAATACTGACAACATCCAGACTGAATGAGCCACCACACAAATTCATTTGCCTCTAAAAATATAAACATGAAGCCATTAAGAAGCCGCCAAGGATAACCTTGATTCAATGCTAAGCCGTCTCCCATAGTAAAATCGACTCTCTCAACAAAAAACATAATAATATTCTCCAGAAATCTGAAGGCTGTCACATAAATAAAAATCATGCCATTTCATTCATAAAGTTGCCAAAGATGGAAAGAAGTCTGAACCATCCTCTAACACGTCTCTTGTTTTCCTCCAGAAATAGTGATGGCAATAAGAATAAGCCACGACTTGTCAAAAGAGAATTCAAAACAGACAAGGCACTTGCTATGTGTCACTTGGTCACAGCAGACAAGGCACTTGCTATGTGTCACTTGGCTGACAAAGAAATTCAAAATTAAGTCACCCTCAATCAGATAGAAGTCATTACTTTAATACAAAGTCATTGCACCACAAGAATCGAACCTTGAAAAGTCCAAACTGACATGTAAACCACGTTGGCAACCCTTACTTGGCATAATTGATGACTTAGCATATGACATGGCAAGTAGACAGCTGAAGCAAACAAACAAACAGCTGAAGCACACAAGCAACCTGCTCAACCAGACAGCCAACTAGCTCAACCAGGCAACCAAGCAGCTCAACACACAGGCGACCAGCTCAAGCACGCAACCATGTAGCTCAAGCAACTAAGCAAGCAGCTCAACCTTGACATCAATGACAAAATACTCTTAACACCTCCTAGTTGATTCACCTCTTTTGAAGGTTTCCCCTTATGTTTGATTGTTCTTTATTTCATCTTGGAATGGAGATGAGGCAGGCATCACTCTCATCCTACTCCATGTGTTTATGAGAAAATACGATCATGGACTAGTGCCTAGTTGTGATCATGGAGAAAACTCCATCCTCTCATATGGCCATCATAATGACTTTGTCACACAATTAGTGAAGTCTTCCATTTTGTGCCACTATCCTTGGTGCATTGGTGATGTGTCTTGTGTTTCTTTGTGCTTCGACACGACACCTTGTGCGAATGAGTGTGCAATCCGACATGTAATCGTTGCACTTGTAAATGCAAAAAAAAATCTCATCTAGTTTTTATTCATTAATGCTTTGGGTGAAAGCTTGGGGAATTACAACATTTCAACTTGGGGTTAGAGTAAAATTTCCATATTAGTTTGGCCCCCAAAGCTTGTTTTGTAGTTTATTTTGTCTCAATCCTATTTTTCCATCCTAAATAGGTGTCCATACCATCTCCCATTTGACTAGAGGAAATTTCTTAGCATCTAACTTCCCTTGCCAAAGAAAGGTTCTTGTCATTCTCCACATATTTTGGTGGGGATTTTAAAGTAGGACATTACATGGATTGAAATTGCTAAATTATTGCTTTCAACATCAAGATCTTTCCTACAAAATACAACCACTTTCCCTTCCAAGCAACCATTTTGAATTTGCATTTACTTACTAGGCTTTCTAGATGTGAATATTTTCAAGCACCCTTAAATAAAGGTATGCCTAAGTACTTCACAAATAAGTCAGCTACTCAATATATTGAACACTTTTTTATCTATCTTTGTAGGTTTAGCCTGACATTAAAAAAGACCTCTAATTACTCATTGTATTTTCCTAGAAAACCTTTTATATGCATCATACTTGCTTTGCCAAACAAAATGGTCTCATCTACAAATTAACGGTGGGAGATCGCACTTTCGTCGATTTTTCCTTTGGTTCCTTTCCAAATTCTACTATTGTGTGCCACTAGTATTTTTCTACCCAATGCTTCTACCATTATGATGAAAAGGAATGGGGAGATGGGATCTCCTTGTTTAACACCCCTTGAAGATTCTAAGAAGTTGTGAGGATTGTTAGGAAAATTGCATCATTAGGTTTATTAGGTTTATTATGGTTTGAACATTAGAATATCATGTGTGCAAAATTATATTATTGTATTTGGTTATATAGGATTGTATTACAAGTTGTTAGAACAACTTGTCTAAGTAAAGGATTGGTTATAGGAGGTTATACTAGTTATACTATAATTTAGGAGACAAGACTCCTATAAATATGTATTGATGAAAGTGAGAATTAGTAATTGAAGCACAATATTATTTGTGTATAAAATTTGCAAGATTCTATTTTGTCTATGCCCAAATTTCTTTCATGGTATCAAAGCCTCTCTAATAGTTAACAGAGAGATGAAAAAAAAGGGGGTTTGCAAGAGGTCTATGAAGTAGCATAGCAATGTTGTTGAGGGAGGCATAAGCAAAGATAAGTTTGTGCAAAATTTTGTTTGGATTTTTGCATTCTCATCGTTGTTCATCTATTAAGTTTGAATTTGATAGGAGGTAATGGCTCCAAAAGCTTCTCGTTGAAGCCATTATAGATGAGCGGTGATTGATCAAATTTTGTTTGGATTTTTGCATTCTCATCGTTGTCCATCTATTAAGTTTGAATTTGATAGGAGGTAATGGCTCCAAAAGCTTCTCGTTGAAGACATTATAGATGAGCGGTGATTGATCAACCAGATAGCCAACTAGGTCAACAAGGCAACCAAGCAGCTCAACACACAGGCAACCATCTCAAGCACGCAACCATGCAGCTCAAGCAACTAAGCAAGCAGCTCAACCTTGACATCAATGACAAAATACTCTTAACACCTCCTAGTTGATTCACCTCTTTTGTAGGTTTCCCCTTATGTTTGATTGTTCTTTATTTCATCTTGGAATGGAGATGAGGCAGGCGTCACTCTCATCCTACTCCATGTGTTTATGATAAAATACGATTGTGGACTAGTGCCTAGTTGTGATCATGGAGGAAACTCCATCCTCTCATATGCCCATCATAATGACATTGTCACACAATTAGTGAAGTCTTCCATTTTGTGCCACTATCCTTGGTGCATTGGTGATGTCTCTTGTGTTTCTTTGTGCTTTGACATGACACCTTGTGCAAATGAGTGTGCAATCCGACATGTAATTGTTGCACTTGTAAATGCTAAAAAAAATCTCATCTAGTTTTTATTCATTAATGCTTTGGGTGAAAGCTTGGGGAATTACAACATTTCAACTTGGGTTTAGAGTAAAATTTCCATAAGAGTTTCACCATGAAAACCTAGTGGGGTTGAGTTTGGAAAGTACTATAGTCTTACAACTCTCAATGATCCAAGGAAAAATAAGCTTCCTCATTCTATTAGAATTCTTCTAGAGTCAACCATTCACAATTACAATAAATTCTTTTTGAATCTCACTAGTGTGCCAACAGTTGTTGATCTTAGTTGCATGCAAGATGGAATGGAACGGCTTGGTTGTGATACTAATAAGATTAATCCCTTGGTACATGCAGATCTTGTTATTAACCACTCAATGCAAGTTGATGTGGCAAGGCCGTCATAGATGCATTGCCATTGTTTTTTAATAGATCGTAGAACAGCTACGAAGGTCTAGATTGTGCTTTGTGTTGGTGTGGCTGATGTGATTATAAAGGTGAAAATTGATTGTTTTAATACTCAAAGTTCTCACATCTTTGTAACCACAGTCTCTACGCAGTACCCATGATGATTTTAAAATATTCTATAATGGCTACCTTCTCACATTGAAATAGCCCTAATTAGACCTTGTTTTCCCCATGCACAGAATAGGAGAAATGCCAACAATCAAAGGATCTAAGTACAATATGCTCCTAATGCACAAGAGCTTGACAACAATTGGGCCGAAACAAAGCAACAATATGCTTTATTTTGTAGAAGACTTAGATATCTTTTCTTCTCCAAGGTCATAATCAGCAACTCTTGCCTCTAAATATTTGGTGGGAACTTATTTAGAAATTTCTTATTTTTCTAAATATTAATGTTATTTTCTAGATATACCTAGATATATTTATTAAAAATATGGAGGTAGTTCCCAAGAACTTTGAGGAGATAGTAGCTAACCCATCATCGAGGTGGCTAGAAATATAAAAATTACCTCCTGAGTTGTGGAAATTCATACCAACTTCTTGAAAACCCTTGGGAAAGTGCAACAAGTCGAGGACTAGGGTTACCCTCTCGCCCCTCAATGCCAGGGTCTTGATTTCAGTTTCCCCAAATGTTATTGCAGTTCAATGTGAAAACAAAATTGTGAGGTGTGAGGTTGAATTGCTTGGGTCGGTGAATGCTTGCTTCTACATAAAAAAAATGGCCACCATAGAAAGGATTGCCCCAATGTGAAGCATAAACTGGATGGAGCTTTTGAACCAGGCATGTAGAACCCTGTGTCAGATAGTCAAATTAATAAAGATAACATGGCCCTTGAAAATGTAGATGGTAGAAGTACTAATTATGTGGTGAAGGATGAGTCTCCCCCCCCCCTCCCCCCGCTTCTCTGTGTTGAAAAGCCTAATGTAAACATGGTAGAACATGGTTCCATTTCACTGGAGGACCACCTGTTTGATGGGGAAATGGTGGTTATCAAAGTTGAGCAACTCTCTGCTCCCAAGCCCTTTTATTGAAGTTCCAAGGCAAAAAGAAAACATTACCCCGGACCAATTGAAAGCTCAGCAACTAGCCTTAAAATCAATCCATGCTAAAGCTGTGGAAATAAGAAAAAAAATAACTCCACTGCTAACCAACTAGTTGTAACCACAGGCCCAGCCAGTAACCCTAGCCTGAAAAATGGTCAATGAGGAGACTGGGAAGGAATTGGTATTATCTTGCTTCAATCCTCTTTTCTCAGGCTCAGATGTAAATCTCTCTGCTTCAGCTAGTGATTTGGGTCCTCTTAAGGAGGACTCAGAGAAAAGAAAAATGAAAGTCCAAAAAATTCAAACTCTAGTGTTCAAATGAAAACCTCGAAGAAGGGTAAAGATGAAAAGATGCCAAAGTGTTTTGATAGATTGTATAAAAATCAGATAAACCCCCCCTCTTCTAATCCTCAATGAATTTGAACATATGCAAGCAGACTCTTAGGGGAGTAGAATCACTAGACAGAAAGTATGTGGTTAGAGCATTCTGCAACAATAGGTAATATCTTGACATCTTATGCCTACAAGAAATCAAAGTTACCCGGTTTCATGTTCAATGTGTAATGAATTTTATTTGGACGAATGCAATTGTTTTCATGTCAAGACATGATAAAGGTAAAGGGGGAACAGCCATTCTATTACATCCCAAATGGGCTAAAGCAGTTGTCAATTGGGGGACTTCCCCCCTGCAATAGACTTACATGGATTTCTCTAAAGTTTGATTTAGAAGTAATGAGAGTTTGTTCACTTTATGCATCAAAAGATTATAGAGAGCGGGCTGATCTATGGAATTGGATGGCAGGGAATCTACCCAAGATCCCTTGGATTTGTACTAGTGATTTTAACATGGTTGAAGCGGAACATGACAAGAAAGGTGGTAATGATATGCTATGGACAAGGGATGAACAATTATTTTGGTTTAAACTAAAAAGAACCCGCAACCCATCTTCAATTTAAGCCCTTGGTCATATGGTAAATTAGCCCTTGGTTCTTTCCAACCAAAGGGAGCTTAATTTTGCTCCTATTTTTTGGTGCAAGAGAGCAATTTTTTCTAATAGGTGGAAATCTTCAAAGTGTAATAACTTTTGCTCGGTAACTCAAATTTGAGTACTATTTTTAGCAAAAGTGCTTATTTTTTCACCACGAATTCAAAGAGCATAATAACGCACTCATTCTATAAAGTGCTCGTTTATGCCTCTTTTGGGTTAGTTACAAAGCACTCCTATAAAGTGCCAAATTGGGGAAGGGGGGGAACAAATAATCAAGAGAGTTGTTGTGTGTGGTCCATTTTCACACTTCCTCAAGAAATGCTTTTGTGTGTTGTCTTTTCCCTTCACTTCTACATGCATTTCTAAGTTCTTTATTTCCGCATTTTTACAAAGCAACTATCTAAAGTCTAGCAACATGGAGTCTAATGTGACTATACTACCCCTAGCACCTTTCAATTATCATGATTGGAAAATGAAAGTAATTCTTGTGCTTAAGAACAAAGGTTTCTACAGGGTGACTATGGGAACAGAGAAAGAACCAACATCAGCTAAAGACAAAGAAAAAAAATTCAATAAGTGTGATCAAGCATTTGGCTTCCTATGTTTAAATTTGTCTCCTGAATTGTTGTTCCATGTTGAGAACTTGAAAACACCCAACAAAGTTTGGGATGCTCTAAACAAACTGTTTGGGAAAATAGATGAGCTTAGAAGTCGGGAGTTAGAAAATCAACTCTTAGGTCTTAGTCCTAAGAGTTCTACAACTTTACAAGACTTCTTTACTAAATTTAAATCTTTAAAGTTGCAGTTAAAAGATTGTGGAATTGACAAGAAAGAGGATCAATTAATCCTTTTTGTACTTTCCAAGCTAGGTCTAGAATTTTTTGTGTTTGTCTCAACTTTCTACTCTACTAAATGGGCTCTTGGAGCCTGATGGTCAATGCCCACACTTAATAACTTTATTGATGAACTCACAAGGGAGAAAGAAAAGTCAATTCAAATGGGCACTTTGAAGTCTACTAATCTTCAAGCCCTACTTGCAAGGAATGAAACACAACAAACTTCAAAAGGAGAGAAGAACACTAAAAAGGACAAAGAAGTTAAGAAAGAAGGAAAAATTGACGACTCCAAAAACTCTTCTCAAAGTAAGTCAATTACTAAGAGAGTTAAATGTGCCTTTTGTAGAAGACTTGGACACGATAAACATCAATGCATGAGGAAACAAATTCAGTCTCTTTAACATATTCTCAAAAGAATAATATAGGGCTACCTAATTCTATCAAAGCATCTTCATCAACTTGGGAAAATACTAAGGACCGAGAGAAATCAAAGGGCAAAGCCTTAGTTGCTACAACATCTTCATCTCCATCATGGATTATAGACTCCGGTGCTTCACACCATATGGGTTCTTCACAGGTTGTTTTTTTCATCCTTAGAGCCATCCAGTATGTCCACAATCACCTTAGGTGATGATACTCCAACATTGGTAAATGGGAGGGGGTCTATTGAAGTTGAAGGAGGAACATTTTCAAATGTTCTAAGTGTTCCTTCACTATCAACTAGTCTCCTTTCAGTGTATCAATTAACTCATTTAGGGAAGGGCATGAGAGTACACTTCTCTCCAAATTCAATTGAGATAAAAGAATTGTAAAGCAAAAATTTGGTAGCAATAGGGGAGGCAAATCACCAATCCATATTATATACCTTCTCCAATTTTGCCACAGATATTTCTCCAAAAGCACTACTAACTCATTCAGAAAATTATGGCATGAGCGGTTTAGCCATCTTAACTACCGTTATCTTGAGCAACTATGTCAACATAATATGGTCAAGGGATTACCTAAGGTTAAATTTTCTAAAGGACTTTGTGAAGGTTGTGCACTTGGCAAGCATCCAAAAGCAAAATTTGACAAAGGCAAATCATGGAGGACAACACAAGTTTTAGAAACTGTTCACAGTGATGTTTCAGGGGCTTTTCCCCATCCATCTTTTACAAAGGCTAATTGTATTATTCACTCTAAGGGCCTCACACCATCATACTAGGCAGAAGCAGTCAACTATGCATGTTACATTCAGAATAGAGTTCCTCATAAAGCCTCGAAGGGTATCACTCCCCTTGAAGCTTGGAAAGGATGGAAACCAACAATTGATCATTTCAGAGTTTTTGGCTCTCATGCCATGGCACACATTCCGAAAGAACATCGCAAGGCTATGGATCCACAATCCAAACCTTGCATCTTTGTTGGATATCCAGATGGTGTAAAAGGCATTGCCTACTCCACCCTACCACACAGAGTTGTTTATTGAGAAAAGTGTTAAGTTTTAAGAAACATCTCTTGAAACCATACTTAACACTTCTTAACATATTGTGAACTCACCAGATCCTAATTACGGTATTGACAATTCAGATCATTCTTAGCAGATTCCTAGTGCAGCATCTTCTTCTTCTTCTTCCAATTCTCACAATGACGACAGTGATGAGGGTTCATCTTCATCTAGTTTAGGGATTGCATTAGAAGTTGATATTTTCGCACCAAACTCACCCACATCTCGAGCTCTACATAGGGTATATACATGGGTGCAAGGTCCAGTAGATGACAAACAAATACAGGCAAATTTTCAGGGGGGACAGATACAAGCAAATTTTCAGGGGGGCACATGCCTTCTTTGCTTCAATTTCTGATCCACAAACATTTAGAGAGGCATCAAGCATACCTGAGTGGGATATTGTTATGGATGATGAATATGATTCCTAGATTGGAAATCACACTTGGCATTTGACTTCGCTTCCTAAGGGAAGGAAGACAGTTCCATGTAGATGGATATATCGAACTAAATTTGCAGCAGATGGGTCAATTGATAAATACAAAATACAAAGCATTGTTGGTTGCCAAAGGTTTTCCACAAGTTGCAGGCATTAACTTTACAAAAACCTTTGCACCAGTTGCTAAGATGACTTCGATTTGACTCACACTAGCCATAGTCGTAGCACATGGATGGGTTCTACATCAGATGGATGTGAAGAGTGCATTTCTTCATGGAGATCTTGAAGAAGAAATCTACATGGAACAACCACCAAGGTTTTTTCAAGATTCATCCATAGTTTGTAGACTTAGGAAATCTCTCTTTGGCCTCAAACAAACTCCTAGGGCTTGGTATGCCAAGATGGATTCCTACCTCCTATCTTCAGATTTTACTAGATGCCATTCAAGTCCTAATGTGTCTCTATTGCGGTAGGATGATTAAATTTTGATACTAGTTCTATATGTTGATGATCTTGTGATTGCCAAGAGTACTTCATCTACCATTGCAGCAATGAAGTCATCACTTCAAGACAAAATTGACATGACAGACTTGGGTTTATTGCACTAATTCCTTGGCATCAAGATTTCACAGTCTGATTCAGGTATCACTCTTGCACAACCTAAGTATACCCTTGATCTACTTGCACGGTTTCACATGACTACTTGCAAAGCATCTTCGACTCCCTTTCTATCTAGAGAGACTTCCTGTACTACATCATTGGTTGATGCTAGTTTGTATCGACAACTTGTTGGTAGTTGACATATGGTTTCCATATGTCCATAGTATTGTAGTATGCAGTTTATTGACAATCTTCTATACTTGACTCATACCAGGCCAGACATTGCCTATGCAGTTGGCATGGTTTTGAGATTTATGCAGGAACCTCATGAGATGCATTGGAAAGCAACTAAGAGGATCCTTCATTACCTTCATGGTACTCTTGGGTTTGGGATTCATTACAGAGTTGGTTCTTCAGTTGACTTGGTTGGTTTTACAGATTTAGATTGGGCCGGTGATACTGAGCATCGCAAGTCCACTTCAAGTTAGAGTTTTTCACTTGGTTCAAGTCCTATCAGTTGGTCTAGAAAGAAGCAGAATGCTATTTCTATATCATCCACAGAGGCAGAGTTCTAGGGGTTGTTAATTCAGCTACTAAGGCTATATGGCTTCACTAACAATTGTGCGACCCAAAATAATCTCAAAGTATCATATTGTGAACTAGAGTCGAAATATAGTCAAAAAAAGCACTTACACATACTCATAAGGCAACGATCTAGTAGCTTTCAAGTCACAAAATTAGTGTTTGGTAACAATAAAGTCTTTATATGGGACTTTGACTACACATGAAAATGCCTAGAAAGTTTAATAATCAAGTACTACCTAGATTTACCTCTAGCATACAATCACCCAAGACAACTTCTATCTTGATGAAAGGCACTTTCTACTAAGAAGGTTTCGTGACACACAAAATTTAAGCAAGCATTGGCTTCATGCATTTTCCTGATAATGAGTTCAGAGTGAGACCCAAAATTTCAAACTTTAATGTTAGCAGGTAGTACAATCCAAAAGTTTGTGTCTATGGTAGGGTGAAAATAAAACTCCTTGTTTTTTAAGGGGATCTTGGATATCAAGTTGGTGTGCTAGCTCATGCTTGAAGCTAAACATCGTGTAGACCCACACGCACGCACACACCTAAACCCACACATGCGCACGCACACATCCATAGTGTTTGATAACAATAAAATCTTTATATTGGACATTGATTGCAATTGTACATGTCTGGAAAGTCCATTGATTGTGTGCTACCTAGATTTACATCTAACATATGATCATCCAAGGGACCAAGACAACAACTATCCTCATGAAAGATACTTACTACTAAGAAGGTGTCATGACATACAAAATTTAAGCAAGCATTGGCTTCATGCGTTTCCCTATTGATGAGTCAATAATGAGACACAATATGTCAGACCCTAATGACATAGGCAATACGATCCAAAAATTTACGTGTTTGTGGTAGTAAAAAAGAACTTCTTGCTTTTAAAGGGGATCCACAATATCTAGTTGATGTGCTAGCTAAACCTTGAAGTTAAAAAATCACCTAGAACCACATGGGCATCCACACACACACACACACCTACATTCCACCATTTGTTCCCCTCCCTTCCCCCACACACAAGTGATAGAAAGAGGCAAAGGGAAACCTAAACATGGCACTAAAGGAAGTAAAGTTTGAGTGCAACTTTCTTTGACACCCCCAAATTCTTCAATCATTATCTTGGATGAAAGTAACTTCGTCCATACTTTTGGAACTGAATTTTGCCCTATGAGAAGATTCTCTTACATATTATATTTCTAAGCACATATATTCCCAACTAACATGAATGCCACTTACTCTATTATACACATACACTTTATCAAATGTACTTTATAAATAATTAATTTCATAAATGACTCCTTAGGACATTTATGGTTAAATGTTACAACTCTAGATCTTTTTCCAGATATTTCAGATTTCAGTTTTCAAAAGGAAATGACAGGAGTTCATCTTTCACCTCAGATTTCAGCTCATTAGATTATATGTAAGGTATATTTTGCTTAAATGCCAATTTTATATTTGGATTATAACAGGCAATAATGGTTATGCCAATTGCAAAAGCTGAAATTATAGACCACCTGGGATAAACCAACAATGTTGTACCCATCCTTCAATTCTGGCATTGATTTCACCTGCCAATATTAATCATTGTGAGGAGTATCTGTATTAGTTTCATGCTAAAACCCTAATAAATAAGAAGTGGCCAAAACCAAATAACAATCAATTTCTCACCTTCTCACATGCAATTTCAGTCTGCAACAAAACAAGGCAACCAATTAGGTATTTGTCCACTTTACAACAAATATGCAAATTCTTTTTTACCAAAACCTATATATTGTGGCACTAGACACATCATTATCATCTCATTCTATTATAATCACATAACATGTATGAGGAGTCTGATTTTACCTGTTCCATTAGAGGCATAATCCAGGAAGTCACTGACCCCTCTCCAATTTCTCTAGGTGACAAATATAACACCGCTAAAATGTAAATAACGGGCATAAATGGATATTTGTATAGTTCACTTTATAATAGAGACCTCACAAACAGGTTACCTTGTAACATTCAAATGAAAAATCCCCAAAGTAAGGAGATAACTTACAAGCATAATCCTTGAGAGCTAGACCAATTGCTTAGCAGCTCAGTGAATTGATTGACACCTTTGTTCCTACATCTATCACCAATGCCTGCAAATTTCCTTGAAACTTAAAATTCAATAGCAAGAAACATTATGAGGAAAAATAGAGAGCCTTCATTTTACAAAGCAAGCGCATTGTAAGTTGTTCAATAGATGAGATTTAGTACACATTCTTCCTGTGTATCTTTGAATCTTATAAATGTATCGATATCAATTTTTAGTTCAACTTTGCCACTAAAATATCATTTCCACTCTCACAACATTTATGACAAGTTTAAATTGTACACCTTTGTTCCTACATCTATCACCAATGCCTGCAAATTTCCTTGCAACTTAAAATTCAGAAAAAGGCAGCATTACAAGGAAAAATAGAGATCCTTCATTTTACAAGTTGTTTATGTTTTTCCTATTTTACAAAGCCCAGATTCACCACAAATAAACAAAAACATTTGTAAATTGTTAAATAGATAAGATTTAGTATCCACTCATATAGTAGATCCTTGAATCTTCTGAATGTATTGATATCAAGTTCTACTTTAGCTATACCATGAAGAGGACATTTTCACTCGCACAAAATTGATGGAAAAATTTATTTAGTTTTTTGGCCTCATATCTGTAAGTTTGAATTTTTCTGCCAACGATGCTAATAAAGTGATTACGATCGACTCTTATAAATGTATAACTATCAAGGTACTTGGAAGCCTCAATTACATGTGCATCAAAAGTGGAAAAGGCTGGTTCAAGAATGTTAGAAACTTTGGGGTAAAGTTCTTAAGGAAACAACCAGAAAGAAGGAAGGGATAGAAAACATTATTGAAGCAGTTGAAACCATTGGAAACACCTGGAAACAATATCAGAGGCCTACAAAAAATCTTTAGAATGGTATCAGAAACTCAATAATTATTCTAGAAAATTGAGTTCTCCAATAAGAGGAAGCAAAGAAGGTTGATTGACAATACAGACAGACTCCCCTAGAGGGAGGTAGGATTAAAAATTAAAATAAACATGTATGGAGGCTGTAAAGAGAATCCAGGCCAAGCTGGGGCTGGAGGCATTATTCAATATCATAAAGGTCAGGATGTCAGATGATTAGTTGATTTATTAAAGGCTTGATTGGCAATCAAATAATGTGGCACAGACCATCGGTATGAAGCAAGGCCCAAGAGGAAGAAACAAAACCTTCCCTCGGTTTGGATTGAAACCAATTCTCAAATATTGGCAAACTACCTATAGCCTAAAATCCATGGCATTCCAAGAGATTGGAAAATGGAAGCACTTGCGGAGGAAATGCCATGATAAGATGACATTTTCAGCAGTTCAAAATCACCTGTATACCCTATGAAAATAGTAGAACGGTAGACCTATTAGCAAAGTCAGACACAGAATTGGGAATCATATCAAAAGCCACTCGTAATAACTCTAGGGATTTGGAACCAAATTTGTATTCCTTCTCTGAGGGGCTTCATTTGGAAGAGAGTCTAAAATTAAGCCCATGTGGTACTATGCCCCTACCCCTTGCTGATAAAATTCTGCTAGCCTCTCCTCCATGGCACCATCGCCTTTATCATTATGAAAGCTCTGATAAGACCCAATTGTTATCAGTTGACGATTAACACTGAATTCAATGGTGATAGACAAGGAATCCCTTTACAGTCTAGATAGAAATAGTGGGAGAGTATTAATGTGGAAAGAATTCCATCATAAGAATATGTCACTCTAGTAAATAGCTCTTACATTATTGCAACAACAAGCTAGAGAGGTCCCACGAGGCATGACACACCCCAATACCGTGGGTGGGTGATGTTCGTATTTACGTGCAAGGATGCTAACACATAAACCCCAGACATGCCCCTAACAGCCTACTTTTTCTAAAGCTTTTGGCCTGGTTAATATCTCTTAAACCACCTCTTTATCACAATTGTCAACGAGCAATGATCAAAAAGGAAACAACTGAAGGGTATTTTAAGAAATACTCAAAAATGCTGTTCTGTGGAGGGCCAAAATAATCATCAAACAACATCCACACAGGCACTCACACAACCGAACTTGGTATCGCCAAGCCTTAGATTAAACATGATTAACCCCAAACATAAAAAGCATGAAGCCGACATTTTATACAAAACAAAAATAAAATTCAAAGCGCACTGTAAACGATTGCCCTAAATTAAAGACAGCCCTTGTGTTAAATGTGGTTCCAAGACAAAAATCAAACATGTAAAATTCAAATTGAAGGCATTGTACAATCTTTCAGAGAAAAATTGAGCACAATTTTAGCATAAGATTTAAATATTTAAAAAAATCCAAATTGTAATTTACCGTGCAAGACGATGAAGGGTATGGAAAGGACTGGTGAAAATAACGCTGCAGTGCCGAGAAGGAGGAGAAGACGAAAAGGTGTGGCCATTTACGTCGTCTGCTCTGATTATCTGATAGTATGTGCGGATCTTAAATAATACGCTTAGGAAAATTTGTCTATATCCATAAAATTTGAATTCATTTTTTCCTTTAAATAAATGGAATCGCGTTGACCAAAATCACGTGGCCAGGAATATTAGGTGGGCGGGTAGTTTTTTGGTGGTTTTGTTTCGTTTATATGCATTTTCATGTTAATTAGGAGATAGAGACTTAAAATATGTACGGTGGAATTGATTTTATAATGAATAATTGTATTTAGTGTGTAATGAATATAATAGTATTTTTAATGAATTTAATTTTCCATGAAGTGGAAAATTATAAAGAAATATGAAAAAAAATGGGTGATGAAAGTTATTGTGCATGGTGTATATTGTGAGGGGGTGAACATATTGTTGATTGAATCATTTAATAATTTGAGTTTTGATATTATTTTGGACGATTTTTTCCTTTTTTTTTTTGGAGTGAGACATTCATTATCTTGCATGTGAATATATTATCGGTAGCCGAAGTTAAAGGAGAAATATAGAACCACTAGATATCACACTTGCAAGATGACAATGAATGTGAGACTATAATGATCACTATCTATAATGTTAATTGATGCTTTTTTCAAGTGTGAGACCTTAGGACATATATTGTCAAAGCCATGTCATTTTGAGTAGGAGTTGGTAGTGATGACTATTACTAATTGAAATATTTGAGCTTGATGACAAAAAAGATTAGAAGATTTGGCAGTTTGTTATCGCTTTTGTAGATAATAGCAACAATAACTTTCCATTGTGCTCCATTGATGAGATATGTAGCAACCCATAAATTTGAAGTGAGCATAATTTATTGGCCAATGTAAAAGATCACTATGCTAGGTAGTTTCTTTTCCTTAAGATTTGAAAAAGATCTCTCCCTCATTTGTTTTGCATTACACCATGCAATTGGTGCACCTAAGGAATTTAGTATGTCTTTATTATGCAAATCAATCAAATCATTTGTTGGAAACAAATGTGTAGAGGACTAGAATGTAGCTTGCTCATCGTTACTAGTGAAAGGATAAGAACATGACATAAGTAGTTCCCATTAGGGAACTTTTGGCTTACATTTTGTATATTTACATAAAGACTACAAGATTCAAGTTGAGCTAGTTCATCGCCTTAATAACAAAAGATGACATTCAATGTAATCATTGTGTTAAATTTATGTCATAGTGTTATCCCATAAGATGCCTAGGCATACATAAGATTGTCCTTGACAAGAGGTACTTAACCTAGATCATTAATGAGGGTCATGGATTGACAATTGAAAGGAGCTTGATTATCCATGGTAAATGTTTCGTGCTAGTCACTATTGATGCAAGCCAACAACCTTGGTCCAACGAAACTCATTTCATCAATTAAAACTTATTGAATGAAATACATACACTCCTAAAATGTTGTAAGCACTTGCCCCTCGAGAGGATTCATCTCTTTTAATGAAATGTGGAGGGAAGAATGGATTGTGGATGCATTGATGTTGAGTGTTGCAACACCAATTGGAGCTAGCAAGAATAATAGCGATTTAGATTAAGAAACTACTAAAAGTGAGCATATGATTCTATAAATCAAGTATAATATTATAGTGCTTACAAAACTCTATATGATCATGTGAAGGGGAATTTTCACTCCAATGCTTGTAAAATGGGGTACAATAATTTAAAATGTAATTCAATATCCAATTGACAAATTAACTAGGTCGAGGCCCATATTTTTTGTGGTTGCAAGCTAGTTGATGTGTTGATTGAATGGTGTCTTTGAAATCAATTCATGATACTTGTAAGGATTGATGATAGGAGCCTCCAATTGTGGATATTATTAAAGTTGGATCAACCAAGCATGTCAAGTTGATCAAGATCAATTGAAATCCTAGATAAAGGTGAGATAGGATTTGTCGCTCCTTGAGAGTAATTTCATCATTAAAAGTGATATAATAATCTATAAGTGTGCAATCAACATGCCATAGATTGTAAGTACCTTCTATCCTCTCCTAATGTTCCACAACATCATCCCTAGATGACCCAATCTTAGTGGCTTTGATGCAAAACTATTTATATAATAGGATTTCACTCTAGTAAAAGGGCTCAAAAGCATACAATCTTCAACATGAATGGTTGAGAAGCGGGGTGTCACATGAATAATTAGTGGAATAACACACTTCCTCCACTCATTATTTACAATGCAAGATGCCACAAACATCTACTTTTGTGGAGCTAATAAAGGATTCCAATTATGAAGGTTGAATCACGCATGCATCAATAAATGTTAAAGTTGTAACATTATTATCATTATCAAGAGACACACAATTCATTTTTCTTCTCGACATCCAAAGATACAAAAGATCTAATACATGTTGTAGGGGGTTTAATAATAAGTGACAACACTCTTATACACGTATACCACAATCAACCACACTCTCTATTAGGAATATGTGAAATACAAATACATCGAGTTTGTCAAAATTTTAACACTACCTAAGATGTAACTAATCATGGTGATAGCTCTTTAATTAACATTTAGCTTTTATAACATATTTTCCAACATAGTTAAACACTTCATCGTAGGAGAGAACAAGTTAGCATTAAGCATTTTCTCACCAACTAGAAAGGATGATTGAGTTGTGGATGTTCAACTTGTCATCATTACAAGTAGGTATGTATTTAGTGCATGAGCAATATTAGTAAGAACCAAAAGTTAATGTTGGTTGTAAATCCTGAGAATATTTCTAGTGACATAATAATTTACGGGTATTTTATTATACATTTATGTTTATTTAGTACACCTATTATGTCATTTGACATGATTGAGAAACTAAACGTGATCGGTGAAACATTTTCTTTTGGGATTGTAGGTGTGTTCAATAAAAAAGGATCATCTAGAATAGATCGATGCATCATTTCCTTTCAGTATCATTACTTGTGTTTCAAAAATATACATATGTATTGATGTATTCCATAACAATTTTTATAACATCTTGGCTAGTCCAATCATTTTTCTTAATGATAGGTGCTTTATGAAGCCATGAACATACACAAAACCTTTGTGTCGACATTCATACCTAGGAGAAGAGAGAGAATAATAAGCATAAATAAAAATGAGCAAGGTAACAATCAATACAAATGGGTGGAAAAAGGAAGAAGCCTACCTATAATTATAGTCCCTTACACCCAAAAGCTTCTCTAAAACATCCAATGAATTTATTATGCATGTATATTATAGCCAAATATGGGTTGTGACTAATTTTCTTGATCTTCTATCTATGAGCATGGTTTTGATCAAAAGGTGACAGGGGAAAGAATGGGTTGAGCAAGTCTAACCACTTTGTATATGTTGTGTATAAAATAGAGAAAAAATTAGGTAACCAACCCATATGATCATTTTGAAAGTTCTCGCCAACACTTTGTCCAAAATGGTCTTGTGCCATAAATATTTGAACCAAAGTTCATCAGGTGGTCTATAATTTTTTCATTATTAAAGGTTTATAGATGTTTTTAAAGGTCAACATCTACTCCTAGAAGGTTCTAGCCTAATCTCTTCCTAACATGTATGACAGTAGTAGCCTAGCTAGGGTGCCACATCATAAAATTGAAGACAATACAATGGAATCATAGGTGTTGACCAAATTTATTATTGTAATATCTTATTAGATGAAGATCATATTCATTCATTTTTATATTTGTAATGTATGGTTGTCAAAAACTTTCTATGTGTGTAGAGAAGGAGCCTATACATGTCATTGCAAATAGGTTGTATGTATTGTACTCTTTTATCAATGGTAAAGAAATAGATGATCATTCAAAAAAATTAGTTGCTCAACAAGGGCCTAATTGTACAAAAGTGTGATTTTCTTCCATTTCCCACTATTCAAGTGAGAAAACATCCACAATAGAAGATTGGTAGTCAATATCTTGTTCGATGATACTTGGAGCTTCTTCCAGCATGGAACAAGAGTAAAGGGTAGGGTCAAGAAGATTTATGAAAGTACATTGTGAAGCATGAAAAATAAATTAGAAGGGGTTGAAGGTAAATATGAAAGTGCATATTTATCAAGTTGGACTTGTTGAGACAAAATATTGTAGTGCTAAATTTTGATTGAGTCCCAACTCCTTAATACACTTAGCCCCATTTTTCCCATCACATATAAACAATCTAAGAAACATTTTTATGGATCTCCATTTGTCAAATTTTCCTAAGTGTTGTCCTTTGTCATCCCTCATATGCCTCTTATATATTGGAAGTTGCAAGGATCCTAAAAATTTCTAAATTCAGAGGTTCTATGTTAAAATTTATAAGGACTATGTTGAATGTTAAGAGTTTTAGAGTTTCCCTTCCTAGTGTGCCTTTCCACCCTAATTCATTGTTTCATTTATTCCTATCAAGATATCAAACTTTTCCATATTGGCATACCTTTCATCCATTCCCTAAATTTATTATAATTCCCTTTTAGAACTTTAAAAAAACTCTTCCCAACAACCCTTTCATTTGTTCCCCACTTTTTATTTTTCCTTTTTTGGTGTTGTGAAATTTATCTTGCTATAATACTTTTCCTCAGAACCCTAAATTCCCACTCCTCCACACCAAGTCTCCTTTTAGAGTCATAATTTTAACCATCCCTTTACCTGGGTATCCCCAATCATCAACTTCTAATGTTTTCTTCTATATGCTTTTTTAGAGTCAATGACGAAAGAATACTTCTAATGTGGTACACAGTATGTGTTATCCTAAAATTTGCATACCTTGTAAGAGGTACTTCTACTCTCAATTCCCAATCTCACACAATATTACCTTATCAAGACAACAATTTCATACTTATTCCATCTTGCATACCTTAAGGCATGAGTCCCTTGGTATTTTTTATTCCACACTTGATAACTTTCTTTGTATATCCTTAAAAGTTAGGGATGGGAAGATACTCTTATCTATTTTCCTTAAACATGAAGCATGGCTTACTCCCAATCCCTATAACTTTAAATCTCTCACATTTTACACTATTCACTCCTACCTACCTCTTTGCATAACCCATAATGCTATTAATGACCCAATAAGGCCTTGTAGCTATCCAATATGATTCTCCCACCCAAAAATCACTATTTATTTGAAAGGCTCAAATTCAAAGGGACTTCTAATGATAAAAGTGACCCCTAAAATCATTAAAGTGGTTGAAATTTCAAGCCCCAATGGTCCTCAAGTCAACTCCTAGTTGTCATTCTAGGAGATTTTGTGGGTTCTTCTCTTCCCCGCATAGTCAAATCAAAAGATGCCATTAGCGCTCATAATAATAGCAATCATGAACAAGTAGATTTCTTAATGCCTCCAAGTCCCTATGCACATCCCAAAGGGGTTATTTTTGAATTAAGGAATTAATTATGATGATGTTAAGGGTGTGGGAAACCCCTATAACACATACTAATCACATTTATTCTCTTAGAATTATGTGCCTAAACTAGAGATCTATAAAGAGGATTGTTTTCATCATTCAAAGGGTTGGTTGTTCAACTAATTTTTTGGTTTGGGTAAGTCTACAAGGGATTCTAGGGTATCAAATGCTACAATTCTAAGCCACACATGAAGTAATACATCTTGTGAAGAGTAGGAAGGGTTTCTAATGGTTTGTCTCCATGAAATTGTTTAACGATTCAAGGAAATGTATAGTCATAGTTATGCATTTTCTCACCATATTTTTTGGTGTGATTGTAATATGGGTTAGATGAAGGGTGATAGGTTCTAGTGAATTACAAAACATTTGCAATGGCATTTACTTTTTGTTTCATATAGGTTATTATGGTTCAGATATGATTTATTATGTCCATTATATACGATGAAATCTTTGATTATTGTGTAAATGAAATCTAGTTTTGTTGATACTTTTCCTAATGATATCTCTTTCCTCTTTATTTTTCGTTGATTTATTGCTCAATGGAGTAGGCACTGGTCCACATTGGTGAAGGATCAAAGATCCATCATTTAAGAAACCTCTATTCGTGATAGAAGTAGGAGTGGATTAGGTTTAGTTTAAAGTATGCATATTGTTCATGATTCACTGTTATAAAACAAGGAAATTTTTTATGCAAACCTAAATAGTTAAATCATCAAAGAATCATCACATGCATGCATGTACTGTATGAAATAATTAATGAAACTATCTTTTAAGAATTATAATATTGTTGTCATCTGTAGGTGCATGTGTAAGGTGTTTTATCAAATATATAAGAGATTTTATGTAGCTATCTTGTCCTAACCTAGTGAAAAATGTAGGGGTGAAGTGTATATTGGGTATATAGTTATTGATTGTTTCATTCATGATATATTTTAATTATATAAAACCCTATTAAGGATACCTCTAGTAATACCCTCCCAAGTTCAACTATTAACAAAACAAAGGAGAGACTACCCACTCTCATTAACTGGCCTTTAGCCCTCCTTAGTCTATTCATGAACCCCCATTTTACCTTCTTGACAATAAATCCTTATCCCTAAAGATAAGAATAAGTCCTAGGACTGCAAAGTAGCAGTTTTGGGACCCAATAGAACATGTAAGATTAATTGTGAGGAATTTTGTACTACAAGGCTTAAATAACATGGGATTTTCTAAAATAGATGTTTTGTTTATTTTGTTCCAAACCATGCTTTCTTAAAATCACGATTTATAATTGGTCAATACACCTTGATAAGTGTTTAATGCTATGAGTAATCTCTTGTAGGAAGCTAAGTGTATGGTCACTATATTTTATTTTCCCACCTCATGCATGAAACACGTGTAGAATTGGATTCACCCTTGTAGTTAGTATACCTCTCACTTGTGTGAGGACCTACAAATAGAATGGTTACCTTTTCCATATTTTTTAATTTAGAGAAATGGTTACTATTTTTATCAACAAAACATCAACAACAAATATTATCATCATGTGGTTGCCTAGTTTCAATTATTAAATAACATTACCTGCATAATGAACACATGAGAATAAATGATAGCTAATCTATCCTTGTAATTGTAATGTTAAAATTTGCATACCCTTGCAATTCTATGCTATGTTTTGTGTCCACTTTGGTGTCCATTTCCTTAGTATTTTTTATAGGCTCGTTTCAACCCTTGCACTAGCCTTTTTCTTACTCGAGGTGCTTAGGCTTCCTTTCTTGTGGTCCCTTTTTTATGTCACTTTTGAGTTAGTTCTATGTTCTTATAGTCCCTCATTATTTGTAGCACAAATTATCTAGACACTAGTACATCACACAAATGTTCATGTGTTGCACTAGTATCCCATGATAAAAAAAATTAGTGGTGATTTATGAGTGTTTTTCACTTGTCACCTTCTCATGTCATTGAAATAGCTTGAAACATTTCCAAATAGCTCATAAAATAATCTTGTGTTACCTCCTCTTCTCATTTTTTAATATAACTTATCATTTTGGCTCTTTCTTGGCTCTCTTTGCACTCTCAAGATCATACACGAGTCTCTACAACACTCTTACAACTATCTCTTTTAGTTATCTTCTTCTTCTTAGCTTTCTCAAGCCTTTGCAGGTAATATTGTTCTAGTTTCTTATTGTTATTAAACAAGAATTTATTTTGTTGTATCCCTAAGCACCTTGGGATTATCATATCCGTTCTCTTTTATTTTTTAGTTCCACCATTGCACATTCATAGCTATGAAAATTCTATAGCACGTTTAAAATAGGAGCATTCACACACTATTTTCTATCTATTTATATATTAGTTATTATGGAAGATAAATCCCCAAACAACCCCAAACATTTTTCCTTTAATTTGTGCATGTAGGTGTTTTGAGAGCACTCAATCACATGGAAGTTCGTGTTACACCCCGTCTAGTTGTTAGTATTTTAATATTACCTTCATGAGTAAATAGGATGGTAAATGCAATCATGAGATTGATATGCTTGCTAAAAGAATAAAATACTAGAATAGGTATTATGTGAAAGTATTGATAAATGATTAATATGGCTTTGAAGATTAAATATGTTTATTGATTTGTGAATATGATTAATTTATGATGCATGTGGTTTTGTTGTGAATGTCTAACTACCATTGCAAGTGTTCTGAGCTGGTTGCAAGGATAATTTCATTCCTTCAGGTGGAGGGGAAGTATCACTCGGGAGAAGTGATTGGTTGGATAACTAGTGGCGTAACCTATCTGAGCTTACACACACCATAGTAGAATAATTGAGTCGATTCATTATGTGGGAAGTTGGTAAATCATCCTTAGTTGAGGTGTATGCATTAGTAAGAGTCTTGTTTACTATTAAAATGCATTAATGGGTGATGTTTATCTGTTTGAGCTTAAGAGTTCTTTCTTGTATTACTACGTTTCAATTGATGAGTAGAACGTACGTGGAGTATGTGTATATATATACACATGCATTTCAATTAGATCTAATGACATGTATATGTATATATATAGATATATCACACATAGGTGCTTATCAATGCAATAGTAATTGTGTATGGTTTTTGTGAGAATCGAATGTGTATATACATATATATGTATAGTGTGTGTGTATATATATATATGTATCAATACATGCGTATGATTGGAAACAAACATGTCCATATGAATGTATTGATATATGTATACATACATAGTTGACATATGATATATATATAAATATATATATATATGTATATAGATATACATATATAGATATACGTTGATATTTATATATATATATATATATATATATATATATATATATATATATATTAATATATATTTAAATATTATCACTTGCATGGAAATCGACTATCATTAACAATGATAAAGGTCGATTATTTAACTTAATCAAAGGCCGATTATATTACTTATGACTATACTTTGAGAGGTCGAGTATTACTCATGTTGCCCACACATAAAGGAACAAGTATTTTGGAAAATAACTTGCAACAATAAGTCAATATGTGAAGGAGACTTAGTTGATGCCTTATTTGGAAACAATTTTGACTTAGTAAACTCTTAAAATGCCTTGTCGTTGGGTAAATATCAACAACAAATAAAGAGCATGTACAACAAGTTGACAACTTGGTCAAATTGATAAATGAAGATAATCGACTCATATGAGACTAAGTTGATGTAATTTATGTGTTTCATATTTGATATTGACTGATTCAAATATATTGTAAATTCCTCCAACGGTTGAGAAGAGCTATTTACCTTGGTGCCACCTTATGAATCCTACTTGTTGTAGATGTTCATTGTGAAGGCAATTCAAATTACACATTTTTCATCATGTGCTGATTTGAAATGGTCTTATACTGCTTTCATCAAAAGAGGTCCACCTGTAGCTTTGTTTAGTTGAGTAAGTTCTTTTTTGTGCGCCACCTTTTGGCTAAGCTAAGTGAGTAGTTTTGCATGGTGATTGCTATCAAAACTCATGCCTATTCTGTAGGATGGAAAGTGTCTTTTTTGCTATATAAATAGTAGAGAAAACTCACTTGTTAGGGACACATTCCATATGCATTATGCACAGTGTTTTATACATTTTTCTCTACAATTATTATTTGTAATATTATATTTTATTTGTGAGAGAGAGTTGTGAGTGTTAGTGAGAGTATTAGTACATTGAGTGAAGTACATTATCAATCTGAGAGAAGGGGGATTAATGTGGCATAGCTGAAGGATCAAGCATAAGCTAGTTGCTACTATGGAAAAACTATTTTGCAGCCAATTGATTGGATAAGCGAAAATAGGCACGAGGATAATCTTCTTTTACTGTTTATCTTTTGAACGATTGCTTCACATGATTGTCTTAAATTGTGTATTATGTATACTTGCATTTAGGGAAAATAGTATTGCTTTGAAAAGGAATTAAAAGCTTTTATATTGTTTTGTGATGTGCTTGTAGATACTCCATGATAGGAGGAATTTTTTGTCATAATTATTGTTATTATACTAGATATGATTGTTTATTGTTATTATACTAGATATGATTGTGCAAGGGTAGCTTAAGAGTTTCTCATAGCTAATTTATTTGAATATACTATACAACTAGTGGGTTACTTTAGGGATAAGTACTTGAAAGACTCATTGATACCTATAGGTGGGTAATAACTACTGGTTTGGGTTGTACACTCAGACTTCATTAGAATATATGAGGTTAAGGTAATCTATATAATCAAACTAGTCATTGGATCATAACTTTAACCTAAGAATAGGATGAACAAGGTTAAAACTCACCTACGAGATTAAGCCTAACCACTCGAGTTTATGGAATTCTATATGGTTAGAAACGTGGGTGGGACTACCTAATGAGTTAAAGTGGCTACTTGGTTATTTGATTTACACTCTTGAAGAGAAGTAACATTGTTGACAAGACTCTATTTGAATAACTCATTTATCAAGGGGTTATACTCTTGAAGGGAAGCACCTATTGCTATGATTATTCTTCGATTGAGATCAATCACTGATGTGGCTATTCTCTTGATAAGAACCACTTATTAGTATGATATATTATTGATTGGAGTTATTTTTTATGAATAACTAATATATGAATGGAAGAATCTTATATAGCTATACTCTAGATTATAAGTTATACTTGGAACTAGATTGTCTTTTATAATGAATGGCTTGTCTATGTATAGTTAACTTTTTGACTAGGAAAGCTATTATATTATAACAAGGATGGGAATATCCCTAAGATATCATAGATATTTTGGAAAGGGAAATAGGTTTTTTTTGAGCTTAGAGATTACCTAGTGAAGGAAATTACCTAGGCATAGTATATGAAAGGTCAAGATCCAAACTGAGCTTGTAGAAGTGTATGTGAATAGAATGACCTTCATTCAAAGTATTCAGTGAGAAAACTTTGGCCAAAGTAGTGTAAGTAGCCACTATTTACTCTGTCAAGTTCACCGTGATTCAGATGTATGCATGCTAGTCCTAGATTGTGAGTTTACAAGTTCTAGACATGTAAGACACAACACTAAGCTCAGATGGGCTATTGATACAAGGTTTACCAACCAATCTCTTCATCGAAGGGAAGGTCCATATATCTATGATAGATGTGCGGGGGACTGCATATGAGTTTGTGGTTGGTAGAAAAGTGCTTGAGTGATGCTTATCCTCTTTAGTTGGCAATCGAGGTTTGCAGATGTTTGAGCCAGTATCGAGGATAACTGGAGTTTTTGCACCAGCTAGCAGGGACATTCAAAATGTATGCACTGATGCGGCGACATCAGGACCGGTTTGTATAGCTATTGCCAAATGAAGCTCAAAGGAGCTATGTATGTATCATGTTCTCAGTTATATGGAAGGATGTAATCATTAATGTTATCCTCGAGTTCATACAATACAATATCTATGTATTTGGAAGATTTGTAAGATTACATTGAAATGCAATGACAACTTGGATTTAGTGTTATTCAATTATGCATGTAATTTACATAATGGGAAGAAAAAATTTGATTGCTAAGTCATGGCATCGTGATTTATTTACTTAAGGTGAAAAATGGATATTTTACTGAGTAGAACACAGGGGTTGTTACAGTTTACAAGTAATTTCTTGTTTGTTGTTCATTTATTTCTTTTATTAAAACATGTAAATATTTGTATTAGTTTATTTCTCAATATTTTATTATTTGGTATTTGTTGGATCATTTTCCATTTTTGGCTTTACAAACTAGGTGAACAACAAGGTTGAAATTTCATGATTTCTAGACATTTTTCCATATTTTGTTTGTACAAAGGACAATACAACATGCAAACTTTTGCACAACACGTTGACATGTCTGTATTTTCTATTCATTTTTTGGTTAAATTATACTTTAAAAAAGATAACAAACATAAATCTAAATAGTAGATTTAGCTAAGCATAATGTGTTGGTTTATTCTAATGTATTGTGTGACATTACTCTCAAGGAAATCTGATCTTCCTTTATAAGAGTCAAAATTCATACACTACATTTTAGTGAACTCATCATTCATACTTAAAACCTTCTCAAACACATTCTTCAAAAAGCAAAAAAATCTTTAATTTTTTTTTTAATACAGCGGTCTTTAGCTAATTAGTGTATCTTTCTTAAATTTTACTTCTTACCTTTGAATGAATTTATTATATTCTTTCATTACATCACTTTCTAGCTTTGTGAGAAAGTTCAAGATGTTCCATTCCATGCATGTGATGGTGAAGTAGCTCTTCCTGTCTACTCTATTATCTTGATCCCTCTACTAAAATTCCTCCTATTTTTAAGGATATTTTGTTGAAAGAGGATTAAATAATTAACAATTTCCTTAACATTACTTTACCTACTCTTTATGCTCATGCTCTCCCTTTTAGAAATAAATTATTAGTTGATGAAGAACCTAACCTCAAATTGAGTCCCCCATGGATGTTGAGCATACTTCTTATATTCCTTCTCTTACATATCATATTCCTCAACAAGATAGCCACATGGTTAACTCTATCATTAGTAATTGATCTATCTCACCTACTAAGGTGATATTGGATAGCTCCATTAATATTCAAAATAATTTATCTATTCCTAAAATCTTTGTGCATGCAACTCTTGATTCACCTCCACCTTCTCATACTGTGATCATTGTTCAAGGTATTCTTGATAGTCCTTGACCTTCTACATTTTTAAAAAATTTTCTTTAACATATGAAATTTGATATGTTTGTGGCTACTAATTATCGTTCGATAACTCACACATATAATACTAGGAAAAACAATTAGGTTATGCATGTCCATGTTTCCCTTCCTCCATAAAATTGTATTCTTCCACCATCTCCTTGTCCTTCTATTGATATTTCTATAGAGTATGATCTTGTTAAAAAAAATACAAGATACACAAGCTAATATCTCTCTTTGGGACCTAATACAAACTTCACCTTCTTATCACAATTCCTTCAACAAGCCTTGTAAAATATACCTATACAATATTGAGTGAGGCCTATGGACGCGGTTCTATTATTGAATGTTTTTATTATAATTCTACTAATATCACTTTTCACCCATCTAAACTCCTCCTCTCTAAGTTTAGAATCAATATTCAATCCCCTTTTAATAATTATTGAACTATTAATAATATTGGTATTAAATTCATCCTCATTGATCCTAGATCAAATCTCAATATTTGTGGTGTGGATTTATTACATCACATTAAATTTAATACTTCTTCTCTTTCTCCTACAACTTTATCTATTTGTGAGTTTGATAATGTTGGTCGTCAAGCTCTTGGTACAATTATGTTACCTATTGAGTTTGACCCCATTTCTTTACCCACTATGGTATATGTAGTGCCAAGTACTTTATCATATAACCTTCTTCTTGATAGACCATTGATATATTCCATGGGTGTAGTCCTATCTATGCTAAGTTAATATATAAAATTCATACATGGTAATAAAGCATATATAATATGAGCTAATCCTAACCCTTTCAATGTTGTCAATAATCTAAATTGAGTCATGTGAAGCCTGCTCTTTATTCTCTTCATAACTTTGTACATACTTCTAAAAAAAACTCTCAAACGTCGTTATGAACATATGTTGATGATGACGTTCCTTCTTCTATTCAAAATGCATGTCTTGTGATCATTGGGACTCCTTAGAATTCACCCACCATAGGTCTAGTTAATATAAGGTTAACCATTCTAATTTTGACTCCTTCATTTATCAAGGATTCACATTCTCATGTTAGAATAAATCCTTCTTCTTCATGTGAATTCAACTGCTACTTATTATCCAACATGTGGATACACTTCTCATTTCAACAGGTTGGTGATGTTGTTTATCCTCCTCTTTCTAATTTGGATACATGTAATGGGCCTAGATTTAAAATTATTTTTACATGGATACAAAGGAAATGGTCTTAGGTGCATGGAAAAAATAGTTAAGGTCCTTGTGGAATTGAAACCACACTTTTCTATAACGTTTTTAGGTTACTAACCTTCTCCTCCATCTACATCCCCTCCTCCATTATCTAATGTCTCTTTGATTTATTATTTTCAAAAATTGCACCTTTCTTCACAAGAGAAAGGGTTGCTTCCCACTCCTTTTCCTTTATCTAAACAAAGAGCATATCTTTTTGAGGATTTTGAAAGCCCACTTGATCACTCTTCCTCCTCCTACATGTAAGAAATTTTCTCGACACATTAAAAAAAACTTCCTTTTTAGTGTATATCATCGAGTGCTTGACCATTCCATCAGTGAATTTCAAGCCTTACAAGACCAAATACATCTTCTTGATGTGTGTGCCATCACTATTCCATTGATTGATGCACCTATCTCTTCTTTGTATGAAAAGTGACATCAAGGTTCACCTTTTTCTAGTTCACTCTATATGATAAACATTTTTATTCATTTATTATGATATTAAGTTTGCATCTATCATAATATGAAAAAACTCTTACATAATTATATGGATTTTTCCTTTGTTATGGCATGAAATCACCTTTGGCATCATACTATGATTACCTCTAGGTGCACCTTTATTTGGTTCTCTTTGCTCATGAATTATTTACACCTTCATTCTTCTATTGTATTTTTACCCACTATGTGGAACCTATAGCTTTCTTTATTTTCTAGTCATTAGTAATGGTGGTACAATCTCACCTAAAACCATATTTTTATTTGGTAACAAGATAATATTTATTTTCATTGTTGTCCTCACCTATTTTGGTGGGTAGGGACAACTTGTTTTGGATGTGCACATCCTTCTTAAGGATTCTTTGTCTTCTTTCTTCCCATTTTCTTTACGTTAAAATATCAACATACTACACATGCCAACATTTTAAGGGGGTCACTTATATTCTACTCACTTGTGCATCCTTACATTCACCTTGTCTATTTTCATCCTTGGTGATGCTTATTTATTTTAGCCCCTTGTGGAATTGTTTATTTTTATTCTCCTTGAAGTATTTGCCCCTTGTGTGTTTATTTTTATTATGATCCTTTTAGTGTTGGTAGTATATTAACCACCTAGCACAATATAAATTGCTAGCTTGTGGGCCTTCATATTTCCTACCTTTTTAGTCTATGAGCTACCTAGCATAATGCAACTTGCTAGACTATGTAATTCATATGCCTTGCCTCTTTACATCCATGGTTACCTAACATAACCAAACTTGCTAGCTCATGATCCATGAGGATATTATTATTTGTATGACCCCTAACAACAAATAAATCTAGTGAATAAATTATGTGATCTCATTCATATTGATTGGTTTCTCGTCTCCTGAATGCACTCTCTCCTTGAAGTAGTCAATCGACTCACCACATTCTTTCATCATTTAAGAATTATTCTATGTTTTATTTATTTTGTTTCATTTCAATTTTAGGGATGATATATAGTTTTGAGACAACTTCTCACATTGAGGTCTCTTTCACTTTGTTGACTCAAAAGTTTCCTATGTTTGTTGCTATATGTTGTTATCTTTGTGTATTTTTTATCTATGATTTTATATATACATCTACGTTTGTGATGTTTTGACCCAATGGTTTTGTAGGTTTATTGTTTCTAACTATGCTACCTTATGTATATTTGTGTTGTCTAATGTATTTATTTTGTAGATTCTCAGCTTGGGGGCATAGTTCCTCCACTTGAAAAAATTTCATCATCCTCTACAGTATCCTTTTGGTTTCCATAATATTATTTATTTTTAGTATACTTTCCATTTACTTTAGTATATATATTTACGTAGGTTCATAAGCTTGCTAAAGTGAGGGAAAAATGTGAAGTCAAAAATTGCATGCCCTTGCAATTTCATGCTATGTTTTGTGTCCACTTTGGTGTCCATTCCCTTAGTGCTTTTATAGGCTCATTTTAGGCCTTGCATTATCTATTTTCCTACTCGTGGTGCTTAGGCCTCCTTTCTTGTGGTCCCTTTTTTTATGTCACATTTATGTTGGCTTTATGTTCTTATGCTCTCATCATTTTTTAGTGAAAATTATCTAGAAACTAATGCATCATATCGACGTACACATGTCATTTGAGCATCTCTTTTTTTTTGGTGGTCGTTTATGAGCATTTTTCCACTTGCCACCTTCACAAGTTTGTGAAAACAACTTAGAACGATTCCAAGAAACTCATCAACAATATTCTCTTCCCTCCTCTTCTCGTATTTGATTTTAAATTTTAATTTTGCCTCTCTCCTGTCTCTCTTTGCACTCTCAAGCTCATACATAACTCAACAACACTCTTGCAATAGTCTCTTTTAGCTCTTTTTCTTCTTGGCTTCCTCGAGCCTTTGTAGCTAATATTGTTCTTATTTCTTATTATTATTGTAAGAACTTATTTTGTTGTTCCCCTAAGCTCCTTGGGATTATCACATCCCCTCTCTTCATTTTTTAGTTCCACTATTACATATTCACAACTCTTACCTTTCCCTAAAATATTTGGGATAGGAGAATTCACACACTATTTTCTATCTATCCATTGTTATAGAGGTAGAAATATCGAAGTAGGGATTTGACTGAGGTAAATCCCCAAACAACCCCCAAAAAATTCCTTTTCTCTGTGGTTGTATGTATTTTGAAAATACTCAACCACATGAAGGTTTGCAAGTGCTTTATTGTTCATTTATTTATTTTATTAAAACTCATGTAAATATTGATATTAGGTTATTTCTCTATATTTTTATTATTTGGTATTTTTAGCACGTTTTCTATTTTTACCTTTGTAGACTAGGTGAACAACAAGATTAGATTTTCACAATTTCTATACATTTTTCTACAATATGTTTATACATATGATAGGGCAACATGCGAACGTCTACGCGATATGTTTGTGTGGATTGGGTAGTGAATTACTTACTCTTTTTAACTCCAAGTTCCCTATTGTCTGTATTTTCTATTTCTATTATCATTAGTTTTTTTTTTTCTTACATATTTTCACCAGATTACTTCCTTCAAGTGTTTTAGTTAATCATTTTCATTTTTTGGTTAGAATTATACTTTATAAAGGATGACCATCATAAGTATAAATGGTAGATTTAGTTAAGCATAACATTGGTAGTTTATTCTAATGTATTGTGTGGGATTACTCTCAAGGAAAGTTGATATTCCTTTGTAAGAGTCAAATTTCATATGCTGGAGGTCAATAAATCCTCATTGAACTTTAATAGAAAGAGAAATTTGAGGTATGTATAGGTCTGTTGAAATAACTTTGGTACCATTAAATTGTGGTGTGTAGCTTGCAGGGTTTTCCATTAAAGCATGAAATGGTGGTTCTAAATTGTATTATGTTAAATAAGGAGGAACATGCACTTTAGAAGTAAGATTTGATCTCAACATTAAAATTGGTAGCTGATTTGCAAGAAATCCACATCATTTCTCTCGTATGGATTTCTTGATTTCATATTTCTACCCTTGATAATAGATATATTGCATCTCATTTCTATTATCTCTTCCAGTTGAACCATTATAACTACCTCATTTTATAAAAAATGATTTTTGTTGATATATTTTTGCACATTACATCAAATAAGTTTCAATTCATTCATATGTTCTCTTCTAGGTGTGACAAACAATCCCAAGAAGATGCAAAGACAAAGAAAAAATAAAGTTAGCAACATAAAAAATGTAAAAGGCAAATGTATCGAGATAACAAATTAGGTGACTTGTAAGGCCATTGAAAATAAGCATGATAGAAAGATACATCAATATGTACATTTAAAAAGTTCACCATATCGTTCATTGGAATCTTGAGCCTAATTGTACACAAAGAAAGCAATTCATCAATTTCAAAATATTATTATTTTAGTATAGTAAGAAGGATTGCAAATCTAAACATTAAAATGGTGTGAGAAAAAAAAATAACAATGGTTAGATTTTTTTTTAAGAAAAATTGGCAAGTCACTATAATATATTATAATTATATAGTATAATAATAAAAAAAAACCTGGTTCGATAGAGCATACCGGCAGGAAAGAACCAGGAAGAAAACCTCTAGTTGTAGCTAAATTAGTTACAAAATTCGTACAAAATTGTCCCGATAATGGGATCCCATTATCAAAGTTTTTCAAATATTTAATTGTCCAAAATACAACCCATCAAGATTTTTAAATACTACAATAAATATCACATGTCAATTTCTAAATAAACCCATATTTAGCAAAAGCTCAATAAAGCAAAATCACAACCCCAAAAAAGAGCATCTAAACACTAAAATGAAAATGGAAGTTATTCTTCCATGCAGTCACCACCCTGCACCGAGTTTTCCCCCTGGCCCTCTAGACTCTCCTAAAAACCCAAACTGTTTGCGAAGAGATCAAACCCCAATCTTGGCTCTTCAATTGTTTGTTCCTCTTGCAGTAGACGAGACCTAGCATTAAAAATTTTGTGCCCACTATCAACAAGGATGTCTTCCTCTTAACCTGACACCGGTTCGACTTTCACTACATCTGACACAGACAAAATATCTCCACCTTCTAGCACAACAGGGGAAGAGTTTAAGGGAAGATGTGAATTATGCTCTCACGGGAACAAGATAGCATAGTATTTTTCTTTGTTTTCAAAGGCCATGGCTGGAGACAAGCTCTTGCAATTCTTTCTTAACACTTTCAACATAACACTATCATTTTTGTATTGCAAAGCTAGTCTAACTACCTCAAATATGTCGTCAAAGCCCTACTTATTTTTAATATACTCACTAGGAAATATACCCCCTACATAACGATTTGCACAGAAAAAATTGTACCCTTGCACTGCTTGAAGCAAGGCATGATTATTGAGTAATTGAGGCTTGAAAAATTTAGACGCAATTAATTCAAGCTCAATTAGGGATTGATAGAGATCTAGAACATTCAATAGAAAAACTGAGAGTACCTAAGAGGGAAAAATAATTCGCCTGGCTCAAGAGTATGTAGTTTCCACTCCCAAAATCGACCGCACTAATTCCTCTACCCTAGGGCACAAGACATGAAAAATCAGTGACAAATTCTCATACGAAAGATGCTCCTAAAACACTCATTCCCAAGATTGGACTAGACAAAGAACCCTGAGATTTCATGGATGAGACATCATTTTAACAATTCCTTGCACACTGATACCCAACTCTTAATTCACCAGAGACCATTGAGGGCAATGACAATGCTTTTCAGAGAAATTAGCCAGTTCAAGTCACTATTTAAAGCCAAATAGAAGATATTAAATGCATCCATAACAAAATAGGGGTCAAATATACGACTAGATATCCGCCTCATTTCAACTCATGCGAGATCAAACATTCTGAAAGTATAATAAATTTTCTCACCACTTCAAGGGATATGAATACCTGCAAAAAAACCTCGCAATGGGAAATCCAGGAACAATGAACAAGTGTCCATTTTGAAGGGGTTCATGGCAATTGAGTATCTTGTCCTTCTTCCTATGAAACTGAACTTGAGCTGATGAAAGTATGTGATGTAATGCACAATACTAAATTCAGATAAATGAAATCATTACTCGATAGCCTTGCCAACCAAAATGACAAATGCACCTCTGAGAGGGTAATCATTAAATGTTAATACATGGCCTCCATATGGATTGAAACTCAAATTAGGAAGATGCAATGCTAAGTTGGAGTGTGTGAGGTACAAATACCAACATCACTGGCAATCATAATCTGAACTTTTCCACCAGCCAACCAACCAAAATGGAAAATGTGCCTTTGAGAGGGTAATCATTAAATGTAAATACTTGGCCTCCATATGGATCGAAACTTGAAGTAGGAAGATGGAATGACAAGTTGGAGTGTGTGAGGTACAAATACCAACATCAGTGGCAATCATAATCTAAACTTTTTCGCCAGCCAAGCAGAGTGAAATTACCCATATGATTGAAAGGAACAAATGGATATGACAAGAATGGAACTTTGGAATACTAAACGATTTAAGAAGTTGTCCCTTCGTGTAGATCTCTTGCTTCATGTTTAACAATTTCCGCTATTTGTGGAAATTTTGATAATGAAGAGAGGTCGTGGACCATATTCAATTCTTGTTTGTTACTCCCCAAATTGGCTAAATAATCTGCTAAATTATTTCCTTCTCTATACATGTGCATGATATGAAAGTTTTGAAATTTATGAAGCAAGGCCCAAACTCGTTGGAGGACATAATGAATATTCCAATTTTGAATTTTCTTTTCCTTGCAAGCATTGACTATCAATAGAGAATCCCCTTCAATGTTTATGTTTTTAACTCCCAATTTCAAAGCCATTTCTAACCCTAACAACAAAGATTTAGATTCAGCTAAATTATTGGAGCTTATGAGAAGATATTTAGAGCTTAATGCTAATACCTTAGCCTTTGAATCACACAAACAAATACCCACAACTGATTCTCCTGGGTTCCCCTTTGAAGGACCATCAAAGTTCAACTTTGTGAAGCCAACCTGTGGAGCTTTCCATTTGATATTTTTCTTATTGCACTTCTCTAAATTTGGCTACAATAGACTACTTGGGAAAGACAATTTTAAATACTTCCAATTCTGTATTATATAATTGTCCCAATTAGTGAAAGATGAACCAATGTCTTTGTGCACTTGAACACTTGTGTTTACTACCTCAAAGACCGCTTTCTCGATTTTTGCATTTACAACATCAATTGAGGAGTTCACTTTCCTAAAGATGCATAAATTTCTCTCCCACCATAGATTCTAAATAACTAGAGTTGGTACCAATCTTCATATATAGGAAAATAAAGATGATTTGTAAAGTGTTAGAGTAATTGGGTATTTACTTTATTAATTAAACAATATTTGTTTAATTACGTAAAGTTCTCTTTCACCTCTTTTCACTTAAGCTAACATTAGGTGCATAATAATTAATTACTTTATTAATTATTATTGTGCAAGCCTAGGGTTTTCCTTTTTAGGGTTTTCATCTATATATGGTTGAAAACTATTTTTTGTATATTAATTCATTTTACATTTTGTGTGAATTCACGGCTCCACATTTTTTAGCATTTTCTTTCTTGCTTCTCTTTGCTTCTCCTTGTAACAGGTTATTGGCTTGCAAAGATCTTTTGGGCTTCTGTGGTGTTGTATCTTTTCAACTCCAACATGGTATCAGAGCTTCAGATCTGCAGCTGTTTATTCTTGTTTTGAAGATTTTTGGAGCTACAAGGGTTTGTTGCAAGCAGTTTTTTATTGGAGCCATCGTCATTTTTGTTTCAAAAATCCAGTTTTCACTCATTTGCAGGAAAAACGATTTTTGGGTTTTGTAGCCAGCGTCGAAATATGAACTAGGTATCTTTTAGATTTGGTATATCATGCACAGATTTGAAGAAAATCACTGTTGAAAAAATGGCGCGCGTCATTTTTCTCCTGGCTAAAAGTAAAAAAATAAATCATTTTCTCATATTCTGCTTGTTGGATCAAGAAACAATTTCTGGGTTTTGTTTCTAGCATCAAAATATTTCTGGGTTTGTATTTTTGTTTACAATCAGTGAGTAGATTTTCCAGAAATCAAGTTAGAAATAAACATTTTTTGCTAGAAAATTCGGTTCCTGCAAGCTAAATTCAGTTTTTGAAAAATTCATAACTTTTGGCCATGGTGTCCGTTTTGCGCAAACGAATAGGCGTTGGAAAGGTGTTACAGTGATCTTTCCAAATCTACAGTCTATTTTATCAGAATATTTACCAAGTATTTTTTATTCAGCTTTGTGTGTTTTTACACTTTGCTCAATTACTTGGTCATCTTGGCTCCTACATGGGGTTTGTTTGCGTTGGATGGGTTATCTTAATATGTTTTATCATTGCTGAGATCATTAGTCTCTGAATTTTTTCATTTGAAGAGTTATCATGGGTTTTTCTACTCACCCTTCAGTTGTTCTTCTGGAACGGGATAATTATGAGTCATGGGCAAAGGGTATACTTACACATTGTAGGTAGCTTAATATTTTGCCTTATTTGTATGATCTCATACCTGAACCAGCAACTTTAGAGAAAAAATTAGCATGGGATCATTAGAAATCACATAGTAGGACTTATATTGTCTAGTGTTGATCATGACATTGTGTTGGTTATATCAGACATTGATTGTCCTCACCCACTTTGGACACGTCTTTGGGAGATCTATGGAGACCCAATTCTCTCTCCATTCCCAGAGGATCCTGCTTCATATTGTCTCTTACCCATTGCTTGGAGAGAAAATACACCATTTGATCATGATACTTTAGAGGAGCTTGAGTATTTAGACACCCTTACTTATTCCGATGGATCAGAGGTTTGTCTCATAGTTCTTACTCTTCAGACTGAGACTTCATCAACGTCTCTTGTTGTTCTTGATTCAGTGCAGCAGGGAATCATACATCTTCCAAACATAGCTACTTTGGACTCTTATGTTGCAGACATATCTTTCTTGTTTGTTGAGTCCTATATTGCAGATTTAGAGGATTATTTTGAGGACATTCATCTCCTCTACCTTGGCAGTCTGGTTATCACTGTTCACCCACCATCATCTGTGCATTCAGAGGTTGTATTTCAGTATTCTCCACATCAGTTTGGATTTGGCATTATTTGTTTCAATTCAGACAGTGAGACTCTTCAGCATCCTATCATGGCACACATCTTGAGACAAATTGGTTCATCATTCTTCACAGGGTTTCTTCGATACAGGTCCATGGATTCGTTTCTTCCCAAAGGGAGGAATATCATTTACCACTTTAGGATCTCCTTTTGGATTCTACATCAGGCATCTACCATTGTGACAGGAGTTTCTTCATTGTTGGGGGGGCCTTCTTCTCTCTTTCTATATCTCCTATGGAGATCATTGTACATGTACTTATATGATAGAAGTTGTCTATGGCGGGTATCATGTTATCCACCTCCTATCCTTCTTTCATTAGTGCATTGCATTCTTTCCTTGCATTCTATTTTGGGGAGGAGCTTTGTTCCCACTGGGTTTTTTCCTTTACCCCATTTCATTTAGTTTGCATTGATTTTGTACATGGGTACCTGATCAAGCCTTGTTGCCAGGACCCATTGCTTTTGCTTTTAGTAACTTCTTCTAGGTTTTAGCTTCTCCCTATGTCTATCTTAAGGGGGGGTGTTAAAGTAATTGGGTATTTACTTTATTAATTAAACAATATTTGTTTAATTACGTAAAGTTCCCTTTTACCTCTTTTCACTTAAGCTAACATTAGGCGCATAATAATTAATTACTTTATTAATTATTATTGTGCAAGCCTAGGGTTTTCCTTTTTAGGGTTTTCATCTATATATGGTTGAAAACTATCTTTTGTATATTAATTCATTTTACATTTTTCAGGTAAATACATTGCTCCACATTCTTGAGCATTTCATTTGTTGCTTCTCTTTGCTTTTTGTAAAAGGTTATTTGCTTGCAAAGATCTTTTGGGCTTCTGTACTGTTGTATCTTCTCAACTCCAACATAAAGAACTGACCAAATTTGGAACAAGTCCCATAGATTATTTGGCAGAGGGGTGCATAAATTAAGCTTATTAAGAACAAAATCCCAAGTTTGTTGAGCAAACTTACATCTCAGAAATAGGTGATCTACCTCCTCAAGCCCCTCATTACACAACGGGCACATGAATGGGTCTGTGATTCTTAGTTTAATTAACCGAACACTGGTTAGTATTCGCTTCCTCAATGCCAACCATGCAAAACAAATTGCCTTGGGCAGGATTTTACTATCCCAACAAAAGGAATATGCCCTTTGGGTTAATAAATGTCCTAAGTTCTTATTTAAGACCTTGCAACCTTGTTTGACCATGTAATTACCATCCCTTGAGGGTGCCCAAAACAAATTATCCGGTTTTGAGGAGAGATAAACTATTCTATCATTCAGTACTTGTTGTAGAAAATTATACTGTTGAGGAGACAAAGAAGGATCTGCTATCCTTTTCCAGTGTAATTTACTTGAAATAGGCTCAGTTGATTGAACATAATCTAGTAAAAATTCTCCCCAAGATACTTTTAAAATTTCCATTACCTAAAGAAGGTCAAGATTATTTTGCAATGGAGGGTACCCGTTCAAAGAATCTGCCCAGAATCTGACCTTTTGACCATTGTTTACCTCCCATGAAATATAAGTAGCAATTAGCCTCTTGCATGAGATCAAAAAATTCCATATTGCCGACCCTTTTGGGGGATTAGCCACAGTAAAAATTCTTGTAGGGTCCAAGGTATCCAAATATTTACCTTGCATTATTCTACACCATTTGGCCTGTGGATTAACATACATTTTCCAAGCTAGCTTTGCACCAAAAGCTCTGTTCCTTTTTTGAAGATTCAAAATACCTGCTCCACCTTGAAGTTTATCACATGACATGGCCTCAAGGGATATTAATGGAACCTTCTTTTTCTCATCAATATTTCCTTTCCAAATAAAAATTCTAATTATTTTTTCAATTTCTAAAATGACAAAGTTTGGAGCCTTTAAAATTGCTAGGAAGTAGTTAGGGATTGAGGATAGGATTGCCTTAACCAATAGAATTCTCCCTACAAGAGATAACCATCTATCCTTCCATACCAAGATCCTTGACTTAATTATTTCTATCACTTTCACCCAGTATGCTGCCTTGCTTGGACCTGAAAATAAAGGAATCCCTAAGTATGAATAGGGTAAGGATGCTTTTTGGAAACCAAGAGTTTCAACTATCTTCTTTTCAATAACCTCACTTGTGTTGAGGATATAGATTTTAGATTTTGCAAGATTTTGGAACATTTATTTTTTGACCTGACGTTGAAGATTATTTGTTTAGAACCTCTTTTATCTGATCCGCTTCTATCAGTATTCCTTTTCCAAATAAATTTGTATCATCCATAAATAGTGAATGTGTAACAACTAACTATGTGTTTTCAATTTGGATCCCTTTCCAAAATCCTTGAGAATGTTTTTTGATGATGAATTTGCTCAGTGCCTCTGCCATGATTATAAATAAGAACGGTGAAAGAGGATCCCCTTGTCGCACACCTTGTGATGCACTAAAAAATATTGTAGTAGATCCATTAATTATGATTGAAAAATTAGCCCCTCATAGGCATGCAATAATCCATTTGCACCATCTCACACAAAAACCAAATTTTAGCAACACTTTCCTCAAAAAATTCCAATTGACCTTGTCATAGGCCTTCAACATATCTAATTTGATGATGATAGTAGGGATTTAATTGGTTGAAATTGAATGCAAGGTTTCATGAGCTACAATGGCCCCTTCATATGTATCTCTTCCTGGAACGAAACCCCCTGCTCTTGAGAAATAATCCTTGGAATGATAGGTTGCAGCCTTAAGTAAATTGCCTTAGAGAAAATCTTATAAATTTTGTTGCATAGAGATATTGGTTTGTATTTCGCAAATTATTTTGGATCTTTAACTTTCAAAATGATAACTATATTTGTTACATTGATTTGCTTAAGTAAAGACCCTGTTCTTCTTGATTCTTCAATTTCCCATAAAAGATCAAAGCACAAAATGTCCCAACATTTTTGAAAGAAAAAAGTTGTAAATCCGCGTGGACCCGGAGCTTTATCTGGAGGCAAAGAAAAAACAATTGATTTGAGTTCCTCTAGCGTGAATGACCTCAAAAGATATTCATTATCCTTTACAGATAATAATGTTGGGATTGAATCCAATAATTCCTCCTCATCCTTATCATTTTGAGCATTTATATTCTGTGGTGAAGATAAAAGATCCAAAAAAAATTTGACGCATTCTCTTTTTATATCCTCTTCCTTAGTAAGCCTATTACCTATTGGGATCTCCTGTACTAACTGGACAACCTGCCTGTACTGACTGGACAACCTTGACAACCCTTTTAATTTGGGTGGAAGCATGAAAACATTTTTTTTTTTGATCATCCTCCCTCAACCATAATTCCCTTGATTTTTGTCTCTAGTATACTTCCTCTCTTGCGCATTGTTCTTCCCATTCCTCTTGCAACCTCTTTTGTTTTTTATATAAGTTCTCATCCATACCCTGTTGAATAATTTGTTCGTGCACAATTTCTAATTCTTTTCTCACTACCTCTTTTTGGTGGAAAATATTTTATAAAACATCCCTATTCCATTTTATGAGTTGTTGTTTTATATGCCATAACTTTCTACACAACTGAAACATCATTGTCTCTTGCTCATAAAGGGCTGTAATCCACTATTGACGAATCAACTCCATAAAATTTGGGTGTCTTAGCCACATACTTTCAAATTTGAAGGATGATTTGAAAGTAAGGGAAGAGGTATTTGACACAGTGAGAGAAATTGCGTAATGATTTGAGTCTGGATAAGGCAAGATCTCAAAGAGAAACTGAGGATGTAGATTGAACCAATTTGAAGAAACCAGATATCTATCCAATCTAATCGCTATTTGAAGGAAGCCTTTTCTTCTATTTGTCCATGTATAATTTCCTTTTACTGGAATGATATCTCTCAGTGCATTAGTATTTATAAATGTGTTAAAATTTTCTATTACCTTAGGTGGAGGACTAATGCCCCCAATCTTTTCTTGCAATGACGTAATAGCATTGAAATCTCCCGCTAGAATGATTTTCTCATCTCCCAATTGAGTTATTTCTTGAGTGAGATGCTCCCAAATATTCTTCTTATCCAATGTGGAGGATGGGCCATAATTGTTGAAAAGCCATTTAATTTGAGATCAAATTTAACTACTTCCAACAATTGCCAATTGTTCTCACACCTAGAAGATACCATAGATGTTAACTTTGGATTCCAAAGGGCTACCAGACCCCCAGAAGCCCCTTGAGTAGGGGAGTGCACTGAATTCCACAATTTCCATTTTGAATTGAATATTTATATGTTTCCTCTGAAGAATTTGTTTCTTAAAGGATCACTATATCAACTCCACATCTGTTAATTTGACATTTGATGTGAGCACACTTGTCAGGGGAATTTATGCCCCTGACATTCTAAGATAGAATCTTCATTATCCCTGAGGAGAGCAACAGGCTCTCCTCGAGCGCTTGTTTGATGGGTTGATAATGGAATCATGGAGGGTTGATTGCCACCCTATCTCTATTTCTTCCTGGAGTTTTTTGAACTTTGATTTGTGACCTCTCTTACCCAGAGAATTATTTGGAACTAAATTAAGATGGGTCTGAGATATAGACAAAGGTTGTGAATAATCGAATTTAGAAGGGTTCTTGAAATTTTCAACTCCTTCCTTGACCCCTTCCAATTCTTCATTAGTTATAGCTCCATTCAGAGTTTGATGAGCATCTGGTGAGATGCTTTGATCATCCTGAGTAGACACCTTAAGGCACTTAATTTCATCTTTTTCATTAGACTTATCCTATTCCCAGGGGCATCCTTCCTAGAGCACTTCATCTACTAACTCTTCCCCTATTTCTGATTCCATCGATACCAAGAGTTTTTCTGCTAACAATTCTAGCTCTGCCTTTTCAACTTTATTAGGACATGATATAGAAAAATAAGAATTATAGTCTACATCAAATGGAGAAGCATTTATTGGACTGAATTTTTCTCTTCATTTTCCAAATGGCCATCTAAAGCAAGTGACTTTGCCTTAGGGAACATTAGTTTCCTGAAAACTTCATCCAATTGGGATTCATTGATTTGAAGACATGAGGAATATAAATTCAAAACATGGGAGGTGTTTCTCTTCCACACCTAGTCATGAAGCAAGGAGAGATCCATGAACATAATAATTGAAGTATAAGTGTGAGGCATTCAATTCTTTATTATGCATGACAAGAAGAGAATGATACAAAGCAATAAGTAAAACATTTACACAACCAAGGACAACTTAGAAATTTATTCAATGAGATGAAAGGAAACATGTTCCACCCTTAATACAACAACATTGAGCCGAGCCTCATTGTTAAATCTTTCACCTTTGTTAAACAACTTAAAGATAAATTGGTGTGTTACAACATTACTTAATACCTCATAGGCTAATTTAGGTTTAGGTTGTAATATTAACAATTTTTTGGTAGTGATATATACCAAACATACGAAGTTTATTTAAATGTAGTATCTTGCATCATTTCACCTATAATATATTTTAGCTCAAATTTTAACATATAGTTGAAGTCACAGTTAATGAGATCTGTGCAATATTTTAGAAAATGTCAAATGTTATCCAATTCTTGTAAAACTTGTCTTTTTAAAAAAAATTTATAATCCATAATAACAAGGAAACAAAGTTAAAAAAATGTCTCCAATTGTATCTTTTTATAATATCACAAACAAATATATTCTCTATTTTGTCAAAAGTCTAAAATCTTGCAAGTATATAGAAGACACATATGACTATCCTTGTCGACATGGGTATTTGCTTTAGACAAGAACGTGGAAGGTAGAGAATCACCCTTTGAGGTGTACCATGGATGCAATGTCTCACTTATTTGATATTAGGATTCATGATAAGCTTTGTCAAAATAATTGTGTTGATGGCATTTCCATTCTATATTGCAACACAACAAGCTTCACATATGAATAAGGATGAATTTACTTTGAACACAAGTCAGATAGTTTCTTCCCCTTAACATCACAATGTCGACCTATATTGTGATGTTGAAGCTAAGTCCTAGTATGTCAATAAGATAACCAACATATTTAGTCATCTCCACGTTGTTTCTATTATGCACTATCAATATAGAGAAATTTTACTCAATGGTACCCACAACATCAACTATGAAATTAGATAAAATTGACTCAATTTCTTGGGTTCATGTGAAGTGGAATTTATGGGTGGGTATATTGAAAGTTTTAGAATCAAATGATTATTGAGGAAGGTTGGAGGAGTGTCTCCCATGGATTTTGGGAACCATTATAGTTAGTATTTATAACTTTGACATAATCACTAGAGAGGACATACAACTTACCAATCTAAATAACATCATAAAGTTGATTAAATATATCATTCAAGCATCTTCTATGTATTTCACTCACAATAGAGTTCAAGAAAGTCAAAAGCAAACACCTTTCCCTAATCTCCATAATTTTTGAACTTATGAAGCATACCATTAGACACACAGTGCCTTGAATTGACCAATGTTTTCAATAAGGGCTCAATGTGCAAATCGTAATGATCACCAATCGAGATGATTGTATAAGGTTCATCTAGTTTATTGGTAAGATAACATGAGATTGAGTTGTGTGATGATGTCATTACATCACATAAAAAATTTCCAGCCTCATGTGTGCTTAAGGGATGCATAAAAGGGGCACAAGCAAGAAGAATGGACACTCCAACAACAAGAGTTTTATCATATAACACCTTCCAATAACTAATAACTAATAACAACTAACATGAAAAATAAGAAGAGAACATTAAACATTCAAAAACTATTGTATAACAAGTGTCACATAGTCGCTAGTACTTGTGTTTATAGTATTTTAAATATAATATTTTAGATAGAAACAATTTTTTATTTAAAAAAAAAATTAAATGTAAGTTTTGTTAATTATAGTATTTTAGTTTTGACCGAGACGATTTATTTGTATGCCTATATTCTAACTTAATGGAACAAAAGGTAGCTACATGTATTTATATTAATATTAATAATTATTAATTTTAGCTGAGTAGAATGTTTTGTGCCTATATTCTAGTTTAATGAACCAAAAAGGCTAGTTTTTTATAATTATAATTATTTAATGTCTTATAAGTAGTCAAAACATAAACATGCAATGATAATTATTTTAATAATTTAACTTATATAATTTTCAAAAACATATCAATCAATATTTTTAAAGTAAAATAAATATAATAATAAAATGATTGTTTCAATTTTTATTTTATGTATTAATAATAATATTGTTATAAATATAAATTATATTGATATTATAATTGTATATTTAAGATTCATTAAATAATATTATTTTAAAAAATGATAAAACATATAATAAATGATTTAAAAAAAAACTAATTTATGAATTATTGTTAAAATAATTTTATTATATATATTTTTTAATTTTTTATATAATTAAATTAATAAAAATATAAATAATTGCTAAAGATATATTTTTATAAAGAAAAAATAATATTAATAATATATCAATAAAATATCAAAATAAAAATTAATAATTAAACATATTAGAATTTTTACATAATCATTATAAATATAATACATTTAATATTAATTATTAAAAATATGTAAATCTTAATAATTGTACATATTTTGCCTTGTCTTTCATCCTTGGTCATCAGGCTCAACATGGAAGGAGGCAAATTGCAGTGCCTCGCATCAATCCATCAAGGAGGCATGCAACATAATGGAATGAAGGCCAAGGTAATAGCATGATGGATCTGAATGAAAATATTCATAATATAAATGAAAAAGTAGATGATATGATAGAATGAATTAAAATAGCAGTATATGGAGCATATTTTGTATTGTACAAAATATACAAATATAAGGGAGATATGTAATAGATATAGTTGCTAAAATATAGAAACGTCTACATAGCTAGTAAAATATAGAACCATCTGAAAGTCTTGCTTACCAATACTATAATTCTGGTTTTTTTATAATTTTGATTATATAATTAATATACTTATTTAGGCCTAGGCCTTTTCTCAATAAAAAATAATAATTGTACATTTTATTTTTAAAATTTTATATTATATAAATATATTATTAGAAATTTATTCTTAAAATAAATTTATTAATTATAACTAAAATTATTTGAATATAAATAATAATTATAATAAACAATTAAAAAAATACAACACTTATAAGATACAATTTAAATATATTTTGTAAATGTTAATATATAAATACAAATTTGACATTATATGACGCATTAATTTTAGCTTAGTGGGACAAAACGGTTGCATGCCTATATTGTAAATTAATGCCACAAAAAAATGTGCAATAAATTGGTTTGTAATAATGACAAGATATAAGTTTAAATTTTAAAATTAAAGATTAAATAATAAATTTTGGCCAAGCCTTGTCAACTAGTATTTTTACTAAAATATTTATTAGTACTTGTTATTACTATCATTATTTAATTTACTTATAGTTTATCTATTTGTAGTTTTATTTATAAAAGATAATGCATATATAAGCAAGGTAAAATTTGTCCTAAAAAATGACAAAATAATTGTTCACCTTCATAAATAATTTAGCCAATCATGTTCACAAGAAATAATTTTTCAAAACTTATAAAGTTAAACATTTTACATGTTCACTTCAAGGAGATTGAATTTTATTTCAAGAGCATACAAAATTTCGTTTCTAATTGGTTCAAAACCAACTTATTAATAACTAATTAAACAAAACTCATTGCAATAATATTGTTTGAGGGCAAGTACTAATAAGAAAAAAGATGAGAGAAACACCTAAGAGGTATAGTGTAAATACTTCTTTACATAATTTCGTGGAATAATTGAAAAACATATCTTGTTAATTGGACCATAGATTCCTCCATAGAGCACCTTCAAAAATAAAATTGTTATATTTTAAATGAAGGACAACATGGTGCATGCGTGTTTCATATTAAAGTTGAAGCCAATATTTCAAGCAAGCAAGGATAATGGGTTCTAATGTGATGAATTTGAGTGAAGGCAATGGGCTAGAGGTGCCTATAAGTATTTTGATAATTGCACCAACAATCAAGGGATTTTCTACTAGAAAATTAGAGAGGTGAAGGAAATGGGTTTGTTAATAACTAGAAAAAAGAAATTATAGTAAAGTGAAGAGGATAAATTTAAAATTGTTTAAGCTATAAGAATGAGTTGTAGAAGGATTACATTTTTTTTATTAAATCATCATTGTACAATTTAACATTTCACATTAACTATAGTCTTTAATTTGATACAAGACAATATATAGTAAGTGTTAAGAAGTGAAACATACCGAAGAGGAAATATATAAAGCCATTGGGTTGAGAAACATAACTACATGAAAAGTTGTTCTACCAAAAAAAGGAACAAATACAATCAATATGTAGAAGTTATACAAAATATGTAATTTTATTTACAAACATGGGAAATTTACAAAATATAAATACGTTAGAAAAATAGGAAAGTGCAAGTGTCTTGTTTATAATGTCAATTTAAACTTTAATATATAATTTTAGAAGGATGGAGATTATTTTAATATATTAATATTGCACATTGATTAAAAGTAATGCTTAGACGTATTTAAATTATGAACAACACAAATCACTCCATAGTATTGATCATAAAAGAGTTTGTGAAGGAAAAAATAACCTAATGAGTTTATTGTAAGTTAGATAACTCAATTGATGCTTCTTGAAATATTTAGATCTCAGTCTCCTCTAACATGTGAGTATTAACAATTCCACTCAACCCATTGTATGATCTCATGACAAGCACATGATACCATTGATAAAAATTTATAGACTTCAAATATAGTAGGTCCATGCACATTTGATAATGAAGATTAACTTTCAGTCATCCCACTTCCATTAGATCCACTACTTAATATTTCAATAATATCTAAATGTTCTAGAAGTGTAGTAATAGCCTTAGCCTTAATGTATTATCATCTTGTTTGGTTCTACATGAAGGCTCAAGAAGCTTGGGGTTGGATACATGATTTCTTCAATCTTTTTTGGCTCAAGCCCTTCACATGACATACAATTTTTTTGAGTGACTGACCCTATCTCCCTTAAATTTGTCTAAATATGATATGCTTTCTCTTCAATATTTGGAAAGATAGAAATTTATCTCTCTTTTTAGTGTGTTCACCTAATATTCACTTTTCTTTTCAAACTAAAGTTGCATTAGAAGTTGTACATTTGTAGGAGCTCCTTGATCACTAAGGAAATTCTTCCTACATGATTGTTTAGAGTCCCAAATCTTGTCTCCTCCTCACCTCATGAGTTTAAGAATGGTCATAGTTACTCTTCCAAACAAGATCAAGGATTTATGTCTCGATTCTCTTAGTTGTAAGGTTCTAGGGATCATGTTTCTCACAAATGATCTTAGTCATTTTTACCACCTTCCACCTCTTCTTATGGGTATTGTGCTCCTAACTAGCTAGATTTAGGTAAGTTCTATCACCTAGATTTGGCTATTTCTCTTATTCATTCTTAGTAGCCTATATAAGACCAGGAGGAGGAGGGTGCTCTTATTGGCTAGGAACCTATTGATTATGGTTCTATCCCTATTGATGTAGGGGAAAACCTTATGATAGTGACCCCCTTCTATTGGTGTCACTCTCACCACTTAGTAGTTTTATTTTTGTTTACTATTGATTAGACTTTGTACTTGTATATTTTTATATTTTTTGGACTTAGATCCTATATAGACTCTAAGAATGTGCCTTTCTACCACCCACATTTTTGTGATAATACATTAATATCATTTTTGTTAATAAAAAGTGATATATAAATTATTCATAAAAGAATGACTCAAGATCTAAAATATAAAAATATAAAAAAGTTTAATTTAAAATATAGATTTTAATAATATTCAATTATAATTATCCAAAAAACAAACCAACTATATTAGTATTATTATTTATTAAATATAATTTTATTAAAATGTAAAATAGTTAGAAGTTTTAAAAATTATAAAACAATATAATTGAACAAACAATTATGTGAAATATAGAAAACCCTCATACATTTTGCTTAAGGTAAAACATTATTAACATGACCTAATCCAAATTAAAAAAAATTAAGATCTTAAATTTCATGGGACTCTTTAAAATACGATATATTATAAATGTAATTTTAAGTAATCAAGAAAACACACAAGATAACATGAATACTTTACAATAAAAGTGAGTTTGATAATAATTCATTGAAAAAATAGATCATAGAAAAAATAATTAAAAATTATGGTTGAAGATATCAATTTATAAGTATTTTCAAGTTTTGGAGTTAGAATAGATAGATCACTTCACTTAAAATTTAATCTTAAAAAATACGTAAGCATTTATTAAAAACACTATAGTAGTATTTTATTTTTTATTTTTTATTTTTTACGCCGAAGGCGTATCCAATTTGAAAGACACCAACCTGAAATTTGCAATCAACGGTTGAGGTTTTGTAATAGGCCTTGGGAGACTCTTAGACTGATCTACCCCGTTGAATTGTTTCCTCGGATTTTTTTCATGACGCATTAATGCAACATTCAATTCGCTGCCTTCAGGATGCATTGAATCCCACTTGTAACCGTCCGCCCACCGACGCTGGGCAAAGGTCATAACTCTCCTGTACTTCTTGGTGTCGTGGAAAGAACAACAATTCATTTGAAATGGATAACCTCATTCATCTGCAACCTGTTTTCAGTGAAGGCCAATGAATAGATTTGATGGAAATCGGCCATTGTGGCATCCACATTCACATCCAAGGGCTTAAGGATTGGAAAATAGAGGATGTGTTATTGTTGAGAGAGTAGAGATCATCGAAAACAAATGAGAGATTTCTCTTTAGTTTTTAGATATCAAATCTGTTGGAAGAATCTGAGCGGCAATTGCAAGAGCGTTGCCTGCATCGAACGGGTCATCCTTCCTTAGCACACTGTTAAGAAAGTCCTCATTCTCTTGGTCTTGCAACCGCCCATGAAATGACTCAAAAGTGGGTGTGGGCAACAACTTGTAACTTCTGTTGGGTAGAAAATGCTATAGTATCCTCTGCTTCCCTTGCTTTGGGCAAATGAGTCACTCTTTTGTATATTTGACAAAGCGCCCAATCATCCAACTAAAATACACAACAAATATTCCAGTTGAGTAGAGTACCAAATGGGTATAAAATAATTACTTAAGATCTTAGACTTGCCATTACTTACCAGCATGGATCGTTTTCTCCCTGGCGAACCAAACCTAGGCCGAATGGAGTCGGTAAGGCGGTACTCATGCACAACTTTAAATGGATACGCCTCCTCTTTAAACAGGTAACTTCTCCTCATTCTACAAAACAATACAAAACCTCATCTCACCACACACGCAAATAAGAGAAATCCCCTCCTCACATGACGCATAAATTTAATGTTTTGCACTTCACTCAATCCATTAATGCCCTCTGTAATCGGGAAACACATAACTGAACGCCTTCCTCTCGATGTCGTATCCTTCAAGGCACTTTTAGGTGGCCTTGGAAACTCTGGTGATCGTCGTAGAATCAACTCCCTTCTTGCTGAAATGAAAGAGATGGAAATACATCCAAAAGTTATCAGTTATAACACTCTCATTAAAGACTTTGTGTAAAGGGGATCACATTGAGGAAGCACTTGGTATTTTGCACAGAATGGGGCACGCTCATTGTTTTCCTAATATTGTTACATACAACACCCTAATTGACAGGATCTGCAAAAGAGGTAGAGTAGATGAAGCTCTTGTTTTATTTGCTGAGATGATACAATCTGGCATTTCTCTTGATATTATTGCATGCAGTACACTAATTATTGGTCTCTGCAAGGTGGGTGGGGAAGATGAAGTTCTCAGGTTAGTAGCTGGAATGAAACATAGTTACTGCTCTCCAATAATTGTTACATATAACACCTTAATAGATGGCCTTTGCAAAGTAGAGAGGATAGATGAAGCTCTAGGATTAGTGGCTAAAATGTTGCAAGAATGCCATTTTCTAGGGGTATATTTTTATTTGAACATGCTATATTCGTGCATTTGCATTTTCATGATGGGCAAAATTTCTACAAACTTGATTTGTCAAACTTTCCACAAGATTAAGGATTCTGCATGCTTTAGGTGGTGTTTCTTGGGATACCAAATGCACAATAAAAAGTGTAATCCAGACTAAATGAATATGGTAACAATGTGAGAGGATGGCAAAGTGGGAGGATGCGAATTACAACTCTGTGTTTGGGGATAGGCAGCTACAAGTATGCACACAAAATTAAGGCCAATATAAACATAGGGGAGGGGTTTGAGGAGTAAGGTCCATCTTATGCCATGTAAGGGTGATGGCATAGAATGGTGCCTTCAAGAGAAGGGGGCAAGGGGGATCAGGGTAACAGATTAGCCCGATAGGCACGGTTTAAGTGATAGACTAGGTAGCAGTAATAAAGGGGTCAGTGAGCCAAGTTAGGGTGCAGGCAATTAAATAAAAGTGCTTTTAGCTTTGATTTATTAAACTTAAAAAGTTTATTCTTTCTAGTGTTCATGATTTAAAAAAAAAATTAAACTTTTTACAAGCAAGAATTCATTGAGTTGGCAACATGGTGTTGCTTTTCTTGGTGTCGAATTTTGGTTGCACTTCCGAAAGGCATGCTTAGGTAAAGCATCAAATTTTTTGTTCCAACTATGGATATGGTGCTAGATTTGAAGGAACCACAAGTTGTCTAATTTATTTGTCAAAACACTTACAAGGCTAGAATCTAGATAAAGACCAACATATGTCACATTGATATGGAACATTCAAGTTCAAATATTGATAATTTTTTCAAACAACTAATTGAGAAGCACCTTCCAAAAAATATTATCATGCTAGGGTTGAAGGGTAATATAGAACCCCTAAGCCAGCTAAGAACTCAGCCATATTGCTGGTTTGCGTGTTAATTCCTTCTGAGAAAGCAAAGATCATTGAACTTGTTTGATTGTGAGCTACTTCCAAATGCTTGACTGTGAGCAACTTCCAAATGCTTGCTTGTACTAGGTATCTTATTGAAACATCACTTGATTAAATTTTTGTCCTTGTGGAGTGATCCATTTAGCTATTGCAAGGATTGTTAGCCAAATGTTTTGGATCCAAAGAAAATCGTGGTCATTAGACAAGTGTTGGTTGCCGAGTAATGAGTTGTTGAGCTGTCATTTGTTTTCCTTTAAACAATCGATCATTTTTGTCCTTTCATATCTACCACATGATGAAGACCATAACTAGCATATCAATTTTGAGCCTGCCCATTTTTTGGCACATTTGTAAGATGTTGATAGCATTGAATGTTTGTTTGAAAAATAGTTTTTCCATTTCTTATATTATTTTAGCCAACATACAATCCAATAATAGTCTTGGTTGTTTAATATGATAGGCTTACAGTTCATAAATCTGAATGTACAATAAAATTTATTGCCGATGTGCTCCTCTTTTTTATTTTTTTTGGCATGGAGATCTTGCAAAATGATATAGTGCCTTGCTGAGAGTTTGGATCAATTGTCTAACAGTTGATTAACCTTTTCTTTTTTTACCAAGTTATCCCAAATAGAATGTGCAGGTAATTGGTTTTGCATTGACTCTTCTTTGACATGCATTCACACCATGATTTCTCACATAGTTGGATTCTTTATCTCAGTCATCTAAATCTAAAGCCATATGGACTGGAGGAATGTGATGATATTCAAAATCTGGCTAGAAGATGGAGTTGGAGTAGCAAACATATTTTTTATAGATTTTTATTGATATAATTTATTACTAATTCCCTTAAAGTATTGAAGAAAGTTTCTTTTTGATAAATGTTATATTTTTTAGTTTTTGATATAGAAGTTTTCAATTTATTGCTTAACATATTGACTTGCAATGGAGCATAGTGTTGAATTGTATATTATGCAAGCTGCCTGTGTCATGTTACGCTTTGAAGATCCTACAAAAATTAATTTGAGTCAAATTTTGTTATATACTGATATGTGATTTTGATGTACATAAATAATTAGGTTCAACTTTTGTTTTCTCCTTAAACATTTAGCAAGAATACAATCAACCACGATTGCTATTAGAAACAAGGCTCCACTTGAAACAACATCAAGGCTATGACCTAGACACTTCATCATGGACTCTATAACGATTACATTAACCCTACTATATTCGACAAGGAGAATCTTGACTCTATACAAGCAGTGCAAACAAATAATAATGATATTGTTTTGATGGTAAGCCCTCTTTTGATGTGATTATGTTCTTTTTTGAAATCATGGCCAACAACCTATTAGAGCAGGAGCCACTTGCTTCCTACTTTAAAAAAATGCCACATTCTAAAGGAGAGATTATGAAAAGATATCAGTTTGCAAGTTGCTTTCTTATTTGCAAAGAGCTAAAATTTGTAATCAATGGCTGACTCTTTTAGATAGACCCCAGAGACGGTTGAAGTCATCATAGTCATTGGATTGACCGCCTTCATTATATTGATGCAACTTTCATTTCACGATGGTTGTGGCAGTGAGTTGGTGTTTATTACGAAATGACTATTTGTTGGCGCGCCTTTAATAGTTCGTGCTCGTGAGTAGATTGTTTGAGTGGCTTTCACCGTACTGCAGTGAGATATATGGTCTTCCATTTCATTTTCTAAAAATAATATGCCAGAAAGATTCTTCAGGAAGGTTGGTATGCTAACACTTTCACTTACACCTCCTTCATCCTTGGTCACTGCAGGAATAGCAACATGGATCAAACATTTAAGGTTTTTCACAAAATGCCTCCCAATTCTGTCACTTATCTTATAAATGGTCTCTTCACTGTGCATAGAATATAGGAGGCTTTTCAAATGTTGGCTAAGATGGGGGAGAATGGATGTGAGCATACAGTTCATACCTACACTTTGCTCATCACAGTTCTTTGTGAAAGAGGGCAATTGCAGGAAGCGCATGATCTAGTGAAGCACATGGTTGAGAGAGGATGCTCACCCAACATTCATGCTTAAATGATTTGATACTATGGTAAAGCGAGGCATAAGGCCTATTGTGGTAACTTACAATGCTCTTATTCATGGTCTCTGCACAAAAAAAAAAGAAGGTTGATGCTACAATTCAACTTCTAGAAAAGAAAGGGGAAAAAGAACCTGCAAACCAAATACTCAAACATTCAATGAACTGATTGACGGACTATGATCAGTGATCAATAGTGTGCAAGGAAAGAAAAAGGTTGGGAGACTATGGAACTGATCTCATCCATTCGTACAAATAGCTATTGAATAAATGACACGTGAAATTCGATGAAGCATAGCTGGCAGACACAACACGTAGACAAAGCTTACAGACCACGTGAACAAAGCCTTTCGCTGTCGTACAGGCCCAAAAGGCTATATCGGCTCTGTTGTGATGGAGTAAATTGGGCCTGTTAAGTCTTTGGAAATTTATACCGTTTTGGCTGTGAAACAATAAACCTAAATGTGCTCATTATTAGGATCTTGGCCGTAATTTTCATTTTAATAAACATACTCTAAAACCCTCATCGAAACCTTATTTTTTGCTACAGCTCACCAAATTGGAGAAGTGAAAGAACAATACCAGTGAAGAAGAGTTTGGAGGAGCGAAAACCAATAGTAGCGGGGAAAGCAGCCAAAAACGACAAAAAAAAATAGCCGAAAAAATATCGAAAATGATTAACGGCTGAGATTTGCACTTTAATTAAAGGCTATTGCAAAATGGGAAACACTGAAAATGCATTTAGGTTGTTTGACATGATGCAGAAAATTGGATGTGAGCCTTACCTGTACACCTACACTGAACTTATTAAAGGACTTTGTGAGAAGGTGATGTTCGATCAGGTCAGTGATTTATTTATTATTTTTTTTGAGAAAGGGTTGATATCAATTGAAATAGCTTAGAATGCATTCATTGCAAGAACGACAAAGTTCACAAAGAACTCAAGTTAATAGGCCAAATGAAGGATAATGGTTGTGGAACGAATTTTGATACTTACAATGCACTCATTGATGGGTTATGCAAGGATAATCAACTTTATGAGGCAGACAATTTATTTCACAAAATGGTAGAGGATGGTGTGGTTCCCACAATGTATACTTACACAGGCCTGATCCATGATTTTTGTAAAGAAAATAAGATGGATCAAGCATTTAAACTTTTTGAGGAAATGAAAATTACAAGTGTGAACCAAATTCTACACATATAGTGAGCTTTTGCAGAAAAGGAAAGTTAGTAGAAGCATAATTGCTTCTTGGAGAAATGGACGAGAAAGGCCTGAAACCAGATCAAGTAACATATAACAATCTTATCGATACTAACATCCAACTAGGTGAAATTAATCATGCTTTTGATGTTCTAAGAAAAATGAAGAACAATTGCCAACCTGATTATTATCTGACCTACCATTTGCATATGATTGGGATGAGGGAGGTGGAAAAAATAATTACAAAGAACACAACACTTGCCATGTACTCTAAATGAAATGATATTTTGTAGAAAAGGATTGCCAACCTACTACTAGTACCTATGTTGTTTTGGTAACTGGATCAAATTATTGGTCCAAAGTATGCAAGAAAGAGGCTTGGTTCCCAATGGACTAATATATGCCTCTCTTGCAATAGGGTATTGCCAACAAGGGATATCTACACATGCTTTAAAGATTTTAAAATCAGTGAATGAAAATGGATTTGAACCTAGCCTATATATATGCAACTCAGTGCTTATTAGTCTTCATAAAGAAGGAAAGAGAGACATTTTTTATGATGTTATCATCAACGATTTTAGTTCTAATGAAATCACTTGGACTATGCTCATTGATGGGTTTCTCAAAGAAGGTGCAATTGATGCATGTTTTAAGTTGCTTGAGAGGATGGAGGAGAATTTTGATCGGCATAAGAGTGGTCCTGCCATTCAGCTCAAGAAAAAATTGTAGGATACTTGGAAATATTTTCATATTCATCTATGTCTATTTTATCATTTAAAAAAAATTAAGTGTGAATTATCATTTAGTTTATTGTAGTATCAAATTAGATTTATAGATGATATCATTATTATCATTTGGGTGAAAGTAATTTTAAATATTATAATTATGTTCAATAATTTAAAAACAAATTACATATAAGATTTTTCTAATAAATGTTAATTTATTATTTATTATTTGTCATTATATATTTTTATTTCTAACTTTTTATACATAATTATTTATTTAGTTTTTAACTAATGCTATGTTCATATATAAAAAGTATAAATAAATATAAACCACATCATCATTGCACACACAAATGTTCCATGTTTCTCCCCCCCTCTCTCTCTCTCTCTATATATATATATCCTTCTTTCTATCCTTGTGTCTCCCTATTTTTATCCCTCTTTCCCTCCCTCTTCATCTTTCTATATCTTTCTAATTCTCTCTCCTCTCTCTATTTCTCTCCCTCTCTATCTATTTATATATATCTATCTACCTCTTTATCTCTATCCATATCTCTCTCTCACTCATACACACACACTCTTTGTTTATCCCTCCCTATCTCTATCTCAATCTATCTTTCCCCCTCTTTATCTTTCTCTCCCTCTCCCTATTACTTTTTTGTACCATTTTATTTCTCACGCTTGCCCCCCTCTCTCTAAGTATCTCTCTCCCCCTCCTCTCTCTCTCTCTTTCTCTCTCCTTCCTTTACCTACATCTCTTCCTCCTCCTCCCCCTCTCTCTCTCTCTCTCTCTCTCTCTCTCTCTCTCTCTCTCTCTCTCTCTCTCTCTCTCTCTCTCTCTACCTACATCTCTTCCTCCTCCCCCCTCCTCCTCTATCTCTCTCTCCCTCCACCCATCTCTCTCCCTCTCTCCCCACTCTACCTATCTCTCTTCCTTTCTCTCCCCCCCTCTCCATCTCTCTCCCCATCTCTTCCTCCCTTCCCCCTTCCTTCCCTATCCCCATATCTATCTCTCTATCTCTACCTATATCTCCCTTTCTCTTCCCATATATCTCATCTCTCTCTTTATTTTCCCATATATCTTTATATCTCCCTCTTTATCTATTGCTCTCTCTATCTCCCCCTTTATATCTCTTTTTCTCTCTTTGTCTCTTAATATCTATCTCACTCTATATTTCCTTATATCTCTATTTCTCTATCACTCTATTTCTCCCTCTTTCTATCCCCCCCCGCTCTCTCTCTCTCTCTCTCTCTCTCTCTCTCTCTCTCTCTCTCTCTCTCTCTCTCTCTCTCTCTCTCTCTCTCTCTCTCGCTCTCTCTCTCTCTATTGCAAACATAACATGAGCCTATTGGTAATGTAGCTTGATTATATTCCTAATTTAGATGTTTTGTTTTATTCATGTTTTGATACCTATAAGTGGGTTTTCTAGTCAATAACCATGCCCCAAAAAGAGTGGTTTTTAATCAAACAAAACTTAGTGTCAGAGTGAATCATATATATGGATGCAGTAAGTAGTAATTCAATGCCATCAATAAAATAAGCACACTTTGTGGTCTTATTTTATTAATTTTATGCCTTGAAAATAAAGAACACCGAGAATATTCTTCGCCTGGTAATTGTGTTGTTTGTTAATTGTGATGCCTGAAATTCAAAGTGTCTTCATACAATGTATCTATGTTATTTCAGATTTTTACTTTCTTGAGTATGTCATAATTTTTTTTCGTATTAAATTTAAACCAAGGTCTTAAACAATTTATTGTTGTCACCAAGCTTGTTATAGGTAGGCACCATTTGATATGTGTTACAAGCATCTAGATAACGTTAAGATGGCCTTCTAAGGATTTTCTTATAATCAATTGTAGGAACACCATATGGGCCACTAATATCAGTTGAATTTCTGGTAGGGACACTTCATTGACACCAAGGGTAATAAATTCCTTGTGGGATCGTCATATCGTTCAAAAGGCTACAGTGGATTCCTTGAACCAATTCTCAATCAAGGACTCATTTTGTCAACCATATTGATTTATCTACAAATATAAGTGGTTCGTACAAGAGGAAACAATAAACTAAAGTCAACATATTGTCAACCATATTTTGAAGGGAGTCATCATCCCACAATAATTGGATTTTTGAGGGGCACTAGAATTATCATGTAAGGACATTACATGCAAAAATTTCATATATCCTCCCAAAGATCAATGCATCCTATGCCATAACTTATTTATTATTTAGAACCATGAAATTTGAACTCGTAATATGAAATTGGCATTCATAAAACTGAACCAATCATAATGTGAAGCAAATTAGCTTTTATTCTCTCTTATAGATCTGAAATAGATATGATTTTAGCCTTACCTAAATCAAATGCCTCATGAACCTTTAACTCAAAATATGATAAACCTACACTACCGTCTCCCCCAACACAGTGAACTATAAATTATTTTGTTCTCAAGTTGCCATGTTAATGGAATACCTTGTCAAGTTTTCAACTCTAGCATTTTTCTCAAAAGTAGGTCTGTATGTTGTTGTATTGGATTTCTAACTGTGATTTGCACCTTTGCAGCTTATTCCATCTTTCTTCTGCCCTCGAGGATTGTGCATGCACTGAACTTTAATGTTGAAGACATAAATGCTCAAACAGAGCTGCATTGTAGTTTTTCTCACAACTATTATGGTGAACTATAATTTATGTTATGTTTGTATATTGATCTTAATTTAAGTTGTGTGTTTATTTGATTAACTGGCTTGTTTAATATTGCAGATGCTCTAACATCAAACACTTTCTATTAATCCATCATCACAATATGTTGGGAAACCTGTTGATCATTGCAAACTTGCACCTAAGAATGGTTTCTCTAAGCTTACCTCAGGAGTTGAATTATTAATTTTCACCTATTGCTAATATCTAATGCTTATTTAGGATCTACAAATAATTTCTAATCTACTTGATTGAAAATCTAGAAGTTTAGGATTGTTTTGGGGGGTGGAACTACTTGTTTGGAAAGTATTTTGTTAGTTTTTATGTTGGAAAAAACATGATAGAAGTGGCAGGTCATAGATGGTGGCTTGTATTTTACTTGGTCAAGAGTTCTCCAAGTTCTTATCTAGGTTGTATAGAAGTGATTTTTATATATATATATATATTAATTTAGCATTATTATAAGCATGTTGCGTCAAAGGGTGCTAGTGGACCATTACCAAAGTATTATCCAATAATGTGGAATGTTTCCAAAGCCACAGTGGAAACATTTATTCATTTTGTAATAAATCAAATATAATGAAAACTCATTAGAGTAAAAGGTTCTATCTAGCATTGGTATTAGAATTTCATTCATAAAGCACAATTTGTTCATTGTTCTGACATATATTTCTAAAAAATTCATGACATTGACAATAGTTTTAGATGGATTCCCTTATTCAACTACATTTGCAGAGAAAAAAGGAAAAAATGACAAAGAAGAAAATGTGAAGGCAATTTCATTAGAAGAGCACAATACATGGAGTGTTGGGTTGTCCATGGTGGAAGATAAAATTCCTTACACAAATATTTAAAAGGTTTCCTTGAGCTCTATCAATTAACAAGGTGGAAGATAAAATTATTCAACTACATTTGCAAAGGAAAAAGGAAAAAATGACAAAGAAGAAAATGTGAAAGCAATTTCAATAGAGGAGCACAATACATGGATTGTTGGGTTGTCCATGGTCAAAGATAAAATTACTTACACAAAGATTCAAAAGGTTGCCTTGAGCTCTATCAATTAATAAGGTTTCAATTCTCTAAGTGAATAACAATTGTTTCATTAACTTTGTAAAATGTAAACAAATTGAGCCACTATAGCCCCTCACCATACAATATATTGTAGATTTCTACATTTTAGATTGTAGATTTCTATTTTTTTCTCTATTTTGTATAAGGCAATGCACATCTTACATTTAGGACATTCCATGCGATGACATCTCTTTGAGTAATTATGCCAAATAGTTAGAGTGCCTTGTTTATAGTTCCACAATTTGCATATATATCCACAAAGGTAGTTGCATTATAACATCTAACAAAAATCCTCCTTACATTATGCTTTTATAAATTCCATGCCCTAATCTAAATCTCATGTTTAGGCACAAGCAAGGAGAAATAAAGTAAAGGTTTTAGAGATTGATTTTATAAATGCCAATTGGATTTGTGTCAAATTGGATTTGGGATAATTCTATCAAATAATTTAAATATGTTGTCTATGCATCCACAATTTCCTTACACATCTACAAAGGTAATCTTAACTACACCATCTCATGAAATTTTTCTATCCTTTATGTTTTGATGGATTTTCATACCCTTTTCCAAAGTCACATTTTGGCACAAAATATTTTATCAAAAGTTTGTCTCCCTTTTCTATATCTCTATTTTCATTTACACCTCTTATTTCCATCTCTTGTCCTAGATCTCTCTCTATTCCTCTCTCTTTATCAATCTCCCTCCCACCTCTCTATCTCCCTCTCCCTCTCCCTCTCTTTATCACACTCACTCTTTACTTTATATATATATATATATATATATATATATATATATATATATATATATATCTTTCTCTTCTCTATCACTTTTTTACTTTCTCTCTCTCATTTTCACTTCCTCTCTTTTCCTCTATATTTCTCTCTTTCTATATTTCTCTCTCCATTTTGCATGGATTTTCATTATATAAACCAATGAAAGTAAACTGTGTAATTTGAAATAAAGAGGCACATTCTCTTCGAAAGAACAAGTTGGATCTTCTTTCAACCAAATAATTTTTAAATAGAAGAAACACTATAACATGATTGTTGGATTGATAGTTATGGGAAATGTGGATGCCATTTAATTTTCTTTGTAGTCCCTTGTATTGTGTGAGACCCCAAATTGGGATATGACGAAGGAAAAAAGGGGAAGATGCCCTTTGTAGGAAAGATACCATATCCACAATGAGGAAAAATCTCATTGAATTTTATTTAATATCATTACATGACAATACTTTTAAATGGATTCTCCATGCAACTACATCTATAGCTCCAATAGTGGATAAAAATGACAAAGAGGAAAGAGGTGGAGGTAATTCTATTTGATGAGCAAGAGCTTCTACTTTGCTTCCTTGCAAGAAGCAACAAATTATTTTGTGATATTTAAAAAAAACCCTAAATTGCATATTCACAAATTGTGGGGAAAGAGCAATTTCTTTTAAAATGTTTAAATTGAAAGGAACTTAAAATATAGTAGCAAAATAATAATATATAATACTAATATTATGGTTATATTTATTATTATATATAATATTTAATATTACAACTTATTAAATATAAATTATATTATTATTATTATTAAGAGGGGTAAATGCTTTTGACTCAGAGCTATGAACAGTGAGGTCACAAAGGGGAGACCTCATCCCCAATACAAATTCTCAACAATTACAACCCAATAAGATTTGAAGCTTGACGACAAGAATAATAACAAAACTTAACCATCACACCATGCCACTATTGACAATATAAATTATACTAGCTATTGCACCTTTGGTGTGCAATGGGTTATGTCGAATAACTCTATGGATGTATTTTAGTAATTGATACATATTGGTTGAAATAGAAAATAGTTTAGATAATCTAAAAAGGCAAGAAATGAAATAAATTAAATGTAAATTATTATACAAATAATTTATGTGAATACAAAATGTAGAATTGATATAGTATACAAATAAATAGGAACTTTTAATTTATGTGATTAAAAAATGTAGAATAAGGATATATATACAATGATGAAAATAAATTGTTTTTATAGAATGCTTAATTTGCATTACAAGAATGTTTGCAATTGAGTACAATGGTGTAGCGATATTGTAACATGGTCACATGGAACTCCAATGTATTTGTAATAAACAAAAGATATATTTAGTATTTGAAAAAGAACTAATAGAAACACAATTACTTCTGGTTGAGTATTTTGTAAGTCTTATAGAATGAGCACATAGTGTAAATGAACAATGAGAGGATCCTGTAGTAAAGCAAGAACAGAGATATAATTTATAACAAATAATCTATATAAATATTGGTAGTAAAGAAAATAAGAAAGTGACATACCCATAGTAGTTCAAATGCATGTTAAGTGCTTGAGGAGGGTGATTAAAAATTGTAGAATAAGGATATATATACAATGATGAAAATAAATTGTTTTCATAGAATGCTTAATTTGCATTACAAGAATGTTTGCAATTGAGTACAATGGTATAGCAATATTGTAACACAGTCACATTGAACTCCAATGCTTCTATAATAAACAAAAGATATATATTTAGACAATGAGAACATAGTGTAAAAAACAACTAACAAAAACGAGAATGTTGAAGTTGAAATTCAATAAAAATAATTAGGTACCTTTGGTTGAGTAGTTTGTAGGTCTTAGAAAATGAGAACATAGTGTAAATGACCAATGAGAGGATCTTGTAGTAAAGAAAGAAGAGAGATAATTTACAGTAAATAAGCTATATAAATTTTGATAGTGAAGCAAATAAGAAAGTGATATACTTGTAGTGGTTCAAATGCATTTTTAAGTGTCTGGGGAGGTTGAATTTGACATTGCTGTCAATCAGTTCTCTTCGCTTTTCCGGTGTGCAACATATGGGCTTTGTTGCATGTGTGCATATCGTTGGAATGTGAAGGTTGGGTGTATGTGAAGACTTTGTAGATCGGGTATTCTTGAAATCGCTGTGAATGTGAGGCCTTGTCGGTCTATGTTGCCAATGTCGATTGTGGCCCTTGGAAGTGTTAGTCCTTGTGACTTGTGTATTGTCAATGCCCATGCCATTTTAAGTGGAATTTGATGGCGAAGCCCCTAGCTAAGCGGGGATATTCAGACATTATTTGGATTGTTATGGTCCCAAGGTGGTCCAATGTAGTCTTTGAATTGAACAACAACAAACAAGGGTAGTTGAGGTGGTTTTTCACCCTCACTATATACAATTATTGTTACTTGTCCAAGTGCATAATTTTTTGAGCCCTGCTTCGACCCATATATTTGAGCATAACATGACCTCCTGGCCAATAGATAAAAATATTTGAGCTTGAAGTTGTTCTTCATCTGCATTTGTGTATGTCGATCCCCTAAGTTGCTCTGCAATGGAAAGTGCAACTAGTGTTGCCAAAGACAACAACATACGTAACTTGTTGTGTAGTAACACCAATTCATTTGTTGCAAATAGATGTATGGAAGACAAGAAAACAGAGATTTTTGTAGAACTAAGTGAGGAACTTGAGTGTGGCATTAGAACTTGCCAATCTTCTTGTGTAGGCTCTGCATTTCGTAGATTGGAGAGAAGTGCACGAAAAGCAATTTGGGAAATATTTTCACCAATTTGTCGAAATATTTTTGTCAAAGTTACCACTGTTGTGAAGCTGCACCATAAAGTCCCACCATAGGAGGTAGAAGCATACATGGGGATATCTTTAACTGATGGTAGTTGGCCTAAGTCACCAAAGAGAATAATTGAACGCCCTCCAAAGGGTAGGTGGTTATGGATAGGGAATGCTTCCCATAGTCTAATATCAATATGTTCTAGAAAATTTGGACCAATGGAGGTCATCTCATCTATTAAAATGTACCTAATAGAGTACATGCTTTCTTGGAAGGTAGCAATTGTTTGGCCTTGTAGGGGGACCATTTCTTTTATTGGAATGTGAAGAGCACAATGAATTGTTGATGCTTGAATGTTGAATACAACAAAACCTGTAGGTGCAAGAAGTAGTAACGGGAGACTATTAGACTAATCTACCCCATTGAATTGTTTCCTCATATTTTTTTCATGCTGCATTAATGCCACATTCAACTACCACCTTCAGGATGCATTGAATCCCACTTGCAATTGTCCACCCGTCGACGTTGGGTAAAGGTCATAACTCTCTTGTACTTCTTGGTGTCATGGAAAGAACAACAATTCATTTGAAATGGATAACCTCATTCATCAGCCAATGCATCAAGTGCATAGAGTCACAGTTCAACTCCATATTCTTAATTCCTGATCTCAGCCATAATGGAGGGCTAAGATAACCAAGTGGATTCAGTGCTCCACAACCTATTTTCAGTTGATGGAAATCGGCCATAGTGGAATCCACACTCACATCCGAGGGACTTAAGGATTAGAAAATAGAGGATGTGTTGTTGTTGAGAGAGTAGAGATCATCAAAAATAAATGAGAGATTTCTCTTTAGTTTTTTAGATATCAAATCTATTGGAAGAGTTTGAGCGGTGGTTGCAATGGAAGAGTGCTTTGATGGGACCTAATTATATCGAACGCTTTTTGTTGCTCAGTAGAGAAAGTAGTATGGGTTTGTTCATGGAAATTATGATGCACTTGAAAGGTTGGCAGATTGGAGTCTATGAAAGTAGTAGACAAATGCATTTGTAGTGGGGTGAGGCTGGTATGTTTCCATTCATGGTGCATGTCAATGTCACATCGACCAAGCATGTCTAGTGCATCAAGTTGTATAGGAAGATATGGGTACAAACTTGAAAGAACCTGCCATTCTTCAAGGTTGTGTCCTTGCAACACATGGTCATTGCTTGAGTTGTTGCTAGCATTCAATGCTTCGGTTGGAGTTGGATGTGTGCAGTGTACATGCCATGGCCTGTATGTAGAAGAGAACCTTTCCCATTGTGATATTATTTGATGTTCAGAGGACCCAAATTCAATGCCAATTCTGGAATGGGTGGTATAGAATTAGTTCACTCCAACAAAATTCAATTGCTTTGTGGGGGCATTGCTTCCATTGTTCATTTTTTTGGGAAGCTTTAAAGGTCCATTTTTGGGTCAGTTTAATGAGGGACATTGCCTGTAGCTAAATGGGGCGGGCCATGTAGGCATCAATGTATTTGGGTGATGTGGTAACCGATGTGGGTGAGATCGATACACGTTGAAATTTGTGGTGATTAACATTTAAAGACACAAAAGTCCTATTGGATATGGAAAGGGGTAACTTTAGAAAAAGGTGGCAAGTTTCTTGGGCACTAATATCATGATCGACAAGGCTATCAGTAAGCAGTTTTCAAAAATCTATTGGGGCAAGCATTTCTGATTCTAATTTGGTTGAGATATGAGATAACATGGCATGATAGGTTTCAGATTTATGTTCAACTTTTGCTGCATATTTTGCAATATATTTGAGGACAACATCAATTGACAATATAGGTTGGCAATCTACATTAGCCCTCCAAATAGATAGGATAGATGGGTTATGGAGGTTCAAGCGATCATCATTGCGAGCTGGTGTGTGCTTAGGGCGACCGATCTCATCATTTGAAAGACTTGACTTATCTTCCATGGGCCATGGTGCTTTATAGCGACATACTATAGATGATCCTTTCTTCTTAAGGCATGTTAGCAAATTACACTTTGTGTGTCATTCAACACGGTTGACCAATTCACAATAGTCAATTGAAGGGTCGCATGACAAGATCCTTGTTGTATCTAGCAAACAAGGATCATCAAGTGCATTATGTACAAATTGAATGTTATTCCATTCTAATCTACTAATATCAAGTGCTTGTTCGAGTCATAGAAAACCATGGATGTGTGCAGATCCCCTGTGTTGCCATTCATACCTGTGAGAAGACGATATTTAGCAAACTGTCAAGGTAAGATTCTATTGTAAAAAATGAAGTGATGATTTGTAGTAAACAAGAAAAGTATGCATGTATTGTGCAGAAATGGGAAAGAAAGGTTTTACCTATACCAATATTCAGATGCACCAAGAAGTTTTTCCAAGACCTCTTTGTGAAATGCAATAAACCTATGGTGCATGTAGACTGCAATAAGGTGTGGATTTTGTACATTGTTTTGGATCCTCCATCTAGAAGCCATAGAAGAATTTGTAGGAGACATGGTAGGCATGATGTTATGCAAGTCTGGCCATTCTGTATTTGTTGCACTAAGGGTGAAGAAGAGTGTTGGGCAACCAATTTGAATGACCATGTCAGAAATTTCCCCTCGACGTTGGGTCCAAAATGGACGAGTTTCGCGAATTGACAAACTAAATCGCATGAGCTGATCTGCAAGTTTGTCATCTGGCATGTCCTTCAATCTCTGGCGTAGATCTGAAATTGTCGAGGGTAGGCAACCATTGAGATTTTTGCTGACAAATACAGAGGAGGTTGCCTAGCTACGATGGCGCATAATAATATTTAGTATGAAGTACCTAAATTGGGGGTGTTGGTCAAACCAATTATCATGGTACCTTAGGATATGGAGAGCATATTCATGAAGTTTAATTTCCTTGATATGTTGTTGCTTGAATGCAACTTTTCCTGTTGGAAACAAAGTGGGGAATGCCATAGAAAATAATACTTCAGTGGTGTTTTCATTTATAGGAGATGGAGAAATAGGTGGCCATGCAATGATTGGTGTTGGTCGTCCGACACCTAGGTGTAGCAAAGAGTGCACTTCTTCAACCTCTGTACGTGCATGCAGGATATGTCACAAAGGATGTAGTTGGCAACAAGCTTTGTTCATTGGGGTCATCTTATCTGTCACTTATTTCCTCGAAGCTTGTATTTGTGGTAGTAGGATTTGAAGATGTTGCATAAATAATGTTTGAGACATCAGTAGAAGACTCTAGAAAAGTGGATAATGCAAGCTCATCTATTTGGACATCCTTGTAGTATGGGTCATTGCACATCTTCTATTTAAGTGCCTCATGGACACGTCCTCTACTAACATGGAAGCTATATGGTTGTTGACCGATTTGTTCCCTATTAACTATTAGTATATCAAAATCATGAATATGCCTGGGCAAGTAGGATGCAATTGCAGATATATCTTGGGGAAAGCAAATAGTGTGGCCATCGTATTTTAGTTGTCCCCCCTTGCATAGGAAACTTATGGTAGAAATAGAAATGAATTCATGAGGAAACCACTGTTCAGATTTTATATTTAGGGTTAAATATCTGTTTTTTGGAAAATGCAACAACAACTCTATTTTTGATGTAGCAGAAGTTTGAAGGCTAAAAATGATAAAACAGGCTATGTGCATTGTGGTAGATAAAATGGCATTTTTTATGGCAGAAGGAATCCTTTTGCTCTGTAGCTTCTCTATGTGTCACTATTGGTGGTTGAAGATTAAACGCAAAGCCAAGCACAGGGATTTCATGGAAATAAACAAAAGCCTTTTGAAGGGCACAGTGAAGCCCAACATTGGTGCAGTCTGGGTTCAACATACAAGAGATCATGGGCACAACAAACAATATAATTAAATTATTTATAATTGATGATGTGAACCTAAAACCTTAGTTATAAGTTGGGGTCTTGTCAAGTAAATTGTAAAAAATAAGTGATTTGAAATCATCATGTATGGGGTTTCGATTCTCGATGGCGTGCACCGGTCTGCTGCAGGAGGACGCTGCCTGCATAAGGGCCGCTCTCTCTCTGCATGCCTGATCGGTCCTTGGGGGTGGCGGTGTTTTCCTGGTGGGGGTGTGGTATTGTCTGCGGGGGGTTTGTTTTAGCTGCTGGGTGTTTCCTCTTCAGGCGCAGGGGTTATGTCTTGGGTGGGGGCAAATTTTTGTGTTAGTGTTTGTTGCAGATATTTTCTTATCTGGACGCCGGTGTTGGGTGGGGCTGGGCTTTCTTTGTGCCAGTCCTAAGACTTGGTTAAGCTCGGTGGCTGTCGGTCTCAATCCGCTTTGGTTGGATTTTGTAGATCGGCTTTGCATGGCTCAAGGGGAGGCTTCGGGGATTAAACCCTCAATGGATTTTTGTGCGACAGTTGGTATTTCATCGCCAAATAGTTCTCTAAAGATTTTTAATAATAGCTTGTTCTCAGATGGCCCAAGTAATGAGGAATTTGTTCATATTGGTGGTTCTTGTATTCCGAAAACAAATGGGTACCTTGAACGCTCCAACGAAAGGTCGGTGCTGATTATTCAACCGGAATCAATCGCGGAGGACATCGAGTATTTTTCAAAGCATGCTTTGCTCTACAATTTTTTGGGAATGAGAGTTTCACTCCAATTGCTAGAAGCATGGGCTCATCGTTCTTGGTCCCCGGAGGGTGAGATGGACATAATGTTATTAGCTAACAACTACTTTATGGTGACATTTAATTGCATGGCGGATCTCATTAGAGTTTTTGAAGGTGGGCCTTATTTCCACAACCAGGTTGGTCTATTCATTAAGCCATGGCATGCGGGTTTTGACCCCTCAGAGGAGCTTCTGAATCAGGTGCCGATTTGGGTTCGGCTCCCTAGATTTCCAATGGAATTTTGGCGCAATGACATTTTGCATCGTGTAGCTTCATTGTTGGGTAAACCGGTTGGTCCTTCTCAACAAACTCAGGACAAAAAAGGTAATGAATTTTGCTCGTATTTGTGTTGAAATGGATTTAAATAACCCTATCCCAGACTCTTTGGAAATACGTACGGGTTCATGCTCTTGGGTGCAGTAGCTGGACTACGAGACTGCCTTTTCGTTGTGGTCTTTGTTGGGAATATGGGCATTTGCAGAGAAGATGCCCGAAGTTTAAATCTCCTAGAAATCTAACAGCTCAACCTCCTCGCAACCCTTCAAAGGCTGACAAGGGTAGGGAGCTTGTGCCAGGTGAGGCTATGGATGCTGAGGGTTTTCTTTCGGCCAAGTCTCGTAATAGGAACCGTGGCCAAAAGAGGACAATTAGGGATCGCTAGGATGGAGATTCTTGTAACAGATTTGAGGTGCTTGATGATCTTGGTCATCAGGAGGTAGACCCGGGCTTGATGCTTTTGAATTAGGGTGGTCCAGAAGGGGTTCAGGAAGGCATTTTCCTAGAGTATATCCAATCTTCCCAAGAAATTGGGGTTGCTCTGCCGGAACCGGACCTGAGTGGGGTGGTGCTTGGGAGGGCTGAGCCTTCAGTGGGGTTGTTGTTGGGGGACAAGGGGCCCTCTAGCCCAGTGGAGAAAGCGGGGGCAGGTTTGGTGAAAGGGAATAAGGCTTCTCCCTCTTTGGGAATTCTTCAGAAGGATCTAAAGAAAGGGGTGGTGGAGAAGACTTCTAAAGTAGGGAGAAAGAAGGATTTGGAGAAATTAAAATTGATGGGGGAAGTCTCTGGTGGAGGCTGGGTCTGTAAAGACCCTAGATTCACATTTCTCTAACCCTCCAAAATGATTGTCCTCTCTTGGAATGTAAGGGGCCTGAACAGTGGCCCTAGACAAAAAGTTGTTCGTGATTTGTTGCATTCTCACTCTCCTGATGTCCTTTTTCTTCAAGAAACTAAGTTATCGGTTGAAGGTATGATGGGCGTGATGCCTAAGCTGTGGTTGCGGGGAAATTGTCAGTGTATTGGGGCTCATGGTAATGCGGGTGGGGTGGCTTGCCTGTGGAACTCATTGAGGATTCATCCTCTTTGGTGGGTGTCCTCCAAGTCCTCCATCTCTGTGGTTGTTACAAGTCTGGAGTTGGGGGAAACTATTCTTCTCTCTAACATCTACGCGCCCACTGATTTCCCTGGTAAGAAGGTATTGTGGTCTCATATTAGTTATGTTTGAAACCTAGCTCCTTTGTTCCCCTGGATTGTGGCAGGGGATTTCAATGCTATTATTGATATAGATGAAAAGATGGGTGGTGTTGCAAGATTGGAACCCTCAACTTTCCTTTTTCATGATAACATCTTTGCTTTGAACCTGATTGACATTAAACCCAGTAATGGGAAGTTTACTTGGAACAATAGGAGAGTAGGGGAGAGTTGTATTGTTGAGAGGCTTGATCATTTTTTGGTATCCTGTTTCTAGGTTGGCGGAGGGTTATCTTCTAGCTCTGAGATTTTGGACTGGAGGGGATCGAATCACTGGCCTATCAAGTTTTTTGCCTCCTCTACTCGGGTGTCTCGATCCCCTTCTTTTAAGTTCCAGCTCATGTGGTTAAGAGATCCTTCTTTGCAGGTGCTTATGGCTGATTGGTGGAGAACGGGAAGACCTCCTTTTGGCACTGCCATGTACTCCTTTTCTAAGCGGCTACAATTTGTAAAATATCAACTTAAAAGATGGAATAGGCAGCATTTTGGCAACATTTTTCATGCTAAGGTTGATGCTCAAGCGGTATTGGATGTCATCACTCAGGAAATAAGGGAGTGTGGTCTCTCTGAGGAGTTACTTAGGGAGGAAGCCTGGGCCCGAAGAGCTTTGGAGGAGTGTGAGCTACGCGAGGAAATTTTTTGGAAGCAAAAGGCTACGGTTGAGTGGTTACAGGAGGGGGACATAAACACTGCGTTTTTCTTCAACTCGGTTAAGGCTAGGAGACATGGTAACTCTATGCCTGTTCTAGTAAATGATAGGGGTGAGCATCTATCTTCCCTGCAGGATATTTCAAGAGAAGCTTCAGAGTTCTATGCTTCTCTATTTCGTGAGGATTCTCAGGATTTTAAGGAGGAAGAAAACCAAGTGTTGGCTTGTATTCCCCCTTTGGTCACTAGAGAGATGAACGAGCATCTCCTGCGAGATATCTCACTGGAGGAATTAGAGGGTATTGTTTTTCATATGAAGAAAGGAAAAGCCCCTGGCCCTGATGGGTTTCCTATTGAATTTTATCAAGAATTTTGGGACATTACTAAGTTGGGCTTGCTAGAGGTGGTGCGGGAGTCTCAGAAAAACAAGCAGATGCTTCGGGCTTTAAAATCTACCTTCCTAGCCCTCATTCCCAAATGTGAGGGGGCGGATCATTTGAGTCAATTTTGTCCCATTTCTCTCTGTAATGTTGTGTATAAAATTATTTCCAAGCTGATTGCTGAAAGGCTGAAGAGGTGGCTCAGTGGGCTCATCTTTGAGGAACAAAGTGGTTTTGTAGAGGACCGCCAAATTTTGGATGGGGTGGTCATTGCTACGGAGACCATTCACTCGATGGCTACCTGAAAAGAAAAGGCTATGTTCATCAAGCTTGACATGGTGAAGGCTTATGATCGGGTGAGGTGGTCCTTTTTGCGGAAAATTCTTTTTGCTTTTGGATTTGCGGAGGAATGGCTCCAATGGGTGATGAGTTGTGTTATGACCACCTCTTTCTCGGTGTTGATTAATGGGGAGCCTACCGCTCTTTTTAGTGCTTCCAGGGGTCTTCGTCAAGGGGATCCTATCTCTCCTTACTTATTTATTCTGCTGGCAGAAGGTTTGGGTAGACTTGTGAAACATTATGTGGGACTGGGTTTGATTCAGGGTTGGAATTGGGGAAATGACTTGCCTCCTCAGTCTCACCTGCAATTTGTGGATGATACGTCTTTGATGGGTTTGGCCAAGATCAGGGAAGCTTCGAATCTGCGCAAGGCCTTGGATATCTATCTTGCTGCTGTTGGTCAAAGGATTAATGAAGACAAATCCTCCATTTTCTTCTTTAATACTCCACGGCCTATTCAACAAAGGATTTCTTGTATTTTGAGGTTCCAGATTGGTTCTCTCCCGCTAACCTATCTGGGTATTCCTATTTCTGTCGGTAGACTCCCCAGAGATTCTTGGCAGAATATCTTGGACAAGTTTCGTGCAAAAGTTAGTCATTGGACTCATTGCTGGTTGTCTTTCGCTGGGCGGGTTGTGCTGATTAAGTCTGTGGTGCAAGCTCTTCCTCTTTATAGGTGCATGATACAAGTTGCTCCTGTTGGGTTTGTGAAGGATATGGACTCCCTGGCTAGACAATTCTTATGGGTGGGTAGCTTGTCCTCATCTAAATGGAGCCTGATTAAGTGGGATGTTGTTTGTAGCCCAAAGCAGGTGGGGGGTCTTGGTTTACGGAAGGTGGCTTAGTCTGGATTGGCGTTGGCTACAAAGCTTTATTGGAGGTGGTGTGTGGAACAAGACCATAGCTGGGCTAGGATCTTAACCCACAAGTATCTTCCGGGAATTTGCAAGGAGGAGCTTCCCAGATTTCCTTTGGATGGGAAAGGCTCGATGATTTGGGGAACGCTTAAGAAAGGTGGCGTGCTAATCAAGGAGGGCCTATTCTAGATTTGTAATAAGGGGGTTGAGGCTAGGTTTTGGTATGATTCTTGGGATGGTCACATGCCTATTCTTTGTCAGTACCCTAATTTGGTGACTTTGTCTCAACGCTTCTTAGAGGTTGGCTGGTCTAGAGTGAGTGATTTTAAGAATTTTGATCTTGGTGGACAGGTGGAGGTGGTTAGGTGGAAGGACCCTAGTGATTGGCTTGTTCTCGGGATGGAGGAGGATAGTATTGTGCTTCAAAAGATCTTGGCTGGCAGGCATTGCAATTCCCTAAGGGATAAGGATATTCTAGCGTGGAGCCCGAACCCCAAGGGCATTTTTACTGTGGCTAGCGGTAATCAGGCATTGTTGTCTAGTAAATATGGGGGGATGGAGGTCCCTAGGTGGAAACATGTGTGGAATAAGTTCTCATGTCCCAAGTGTAATTGTTTTGTTTGGACTCTTGCTTGGAATAGATGTTTGACTTGGGAGAATCTTCGTAAGCGGGGATTCTAGGGCCCCTCTATGTGTATGTTGTGTGGGTGCTGTGAGGAGGATTCTCCCCATTTGTTTTTTTGGTGTTCTTATTCTATGCGGCTTTGGCATTGGTGGTAGGGTGTTTGGAAACATCCTTGTGTTCATGCGTCTTCTCTTGAGGAGTTTTGGAGTAAACTGGGTAGGCCCCCTTCCCAGGCCTCTTTTCTCCAAATTTTGTGGAGCATTGGTCCTACTTTCATCCTTTGGGAAATTTGGTTGGAAAGGAATCGTAGGATTTTCCATTGTGAACAGATGTTGCCTCAACAGGTTTGGCATAGACTTATTGGTATGATCCAGGAGACAGTGGAAGCTAAATGTGAAGTGGCCCTTCCATTGGAAAGAAGTGATGATGAGATTGTGACTAGATTGGGGGTGCAGGGGTTGACTCCTATCTCTGCCTGTGTTAGAAGAGGTAGGAGTGCAAAGAAGAAGGTTCAAAGGGTTGGAAGTTGGATGCCTCCTCCGACAGAATTTCTAAAAATCAATACTGATGGTTCCTCTAGAGGCAACCCTGGGCCTGCTGGTATTGGGGGAATTGGTAGAGATTGCTTGGGTTCGATCATTTTTCTTTTCTCCATCCATAAGGGGTGGAATTCTAACAACCTCATGGAAGGACTGGCTATTCTCTGGGCTATTGAGTGTGCTTGTACCTCGGGATGGCGTAAAGTTATCTGTGAATCAGATTCCCAGATTATTGTTAATTTGTTGCTTGAGAAAAGGGTGGTTGGTGTTGATTGGCAGATTGCAATGGTGGTTAGACAGATTTTGCAGAGGTGCTCTGCTCTGGAAGTGGTTTCTTTTGTCCACATTCCGCGGGAGTGGAATAGGGCAGCTGACTATTTGGCCAAGTGGGCTTCTGAACACGAGGAGGATTGGAGGATTGAGGAGTGGAGTCAGTTATCTCCTGAGTATGCTCTTCAACTGGAGAGGGTCATTGCTGATGATATGGAAAGATAAGTTGTTGATGGTTGGTCGTGTGGTGGTTGTGTTGGTGCTTGAGGTTCTGGATTTTCTCTTGAGGGAGCTCATGGGCTTCTCCTTTCTTTTGTACTGTTAATCTTTTGATTTCAATAAATTTTTTACCCCTTTTTGTTAAAAAAAATCATCATGTATGATTTTGAGAGGCACAAAATTAACATGCTCAACTATTGAATCCTCCCCCTTGAATATTTACAAATTATAGATTTTAACACTTTAAATATCTCATAGATTTATATTCTATATAATTAATTTATATTATAAATAATTAAATAATAATTTTATATTATAAATAATTAAATAATAATTAAATAATAATTTATATTATAAATAATTAAATAATAATTTATATTATAAATAATTAAATAATAATTTATATTTTAAAAATTAATTTAGTCTAAAAAGTGTGGACAATACCATGTGTTTTAAACTTTAAATCTTATCTATACCTATATAATTTGTATTATTTGTTAATACCAATTTTCATAGTTTTTGGAGCCTTCACATTTGAAGCGAATTTGAAATCTTTGGAAGCTCGCCATTTAAAGTGTCTAAGAAATAACGGATAAATTAGAAATAAGTCAAGTTTATAAAACATAAAAATGAAAATGAAAATGAAACAAAAGTAAAGAGATTATTTATTAACTTGTATAACACTTATTTGATGGAATTTAGATTTAAAATAAAATCATTTGTTTTATTTTGAATTGAAGTTGAGAAATTAAAAATATTTACGTAGGATAAAGGATGCTAATGTTAAAACCTAAATGCGTTCATTATCAGGATCTTGGCAGTAATTTTCATTTTAATAAACATCCTCTGAAACCCTCGTCGAAACCTTATTTTCAGGCTGCAGCTCGCCAAATTGCCGGAGAAGTGAAAGGTCAATACCAGCGAGGAAGAGTTTGGAGGAGTGGTAGGGAAAGCAGCAAAAAAACGGTGGAAAACAAAATGGCGAAAAATGATGAATGACCGAGATTCGTTTAATGGTCGGCAAACTAATACCAACCATTGACAAGTACCATGAATTTGCGAGAACTTTTGGAGATATTTATAGAAAGTGTTGACTTGGAAGCCCCGCTATGAACGGTGAATATGAACAACTGGCGGTAAAAAATGGTGAGCAAAAACCTGCAGTAAAAAAATGGTGAACAAAAACCGGCGAGATGATCAGTAGAGACAACCTGAATAATCTCCACAGTTAGGGTTTCCAAACAAGACATTAAATGTGAGGCAAGTGCATAAGGAAGCTTTTTTACTGAAACGCTCTTTCACACCAGCCACTACATCTCCAACGGAATCCATGACTTCATAAATTTTTCCTTTGCAGATTTGTATATTTCTTTGGATTTATTCTTAACATGCCCCTCCATCGTCTCTTTGTACTTATCTCTTTCTCACTTCTTGCCATGACGAGTATAAAATTACAAAATTAGAAAAATACATGTAAAGATCAGAAAAAGAAAACCTGCGAAAAAGAAAACGGTCATTCATTTATTAAGACAGTTCCTACAAAAAAGAAAACGGCGAGATCCTGATTTTTTTTTGTGATGTTTGGGAAGCAAAAATGGTAGTGAAAAGAGCACAAGGGTAAGCAGATAGAAGAACAAGCACTTTGTATATGTATTCATGAGCATTCAACGATCCTGGATAAATGACATTACTGCTACAGTTATTTATTGCCACGTAGAATGAACGCGACGAATGAAAATGGCGAAAATTCAACGACTGGGATGTTTTTGATCATATTCCATCCCATTTTCGTTAGTTTCCACCAGCTGACGCATGTGGGAGTCAATCTTATGTGGTTTAGCCATGCCATGCTTACGTGGGTGAAACAATCGTGCTTGACTGTGCCATCGCAGTAATAAATTTCTCTTGGTAGAGCATTAATGCGTCACAGACAAAATACTTTGAACAGGTGCGATTAAAGTAAGCATCTCCTGACTGCTCTTACACCATACCTTATACAATTTAGCTTCGACACTTTCAACTTGGATACGCCTTTGGCGTAAATTATTATTATATATTATATTCTATAATTAAAACTATTAAAAAAAAATATAAAATTAAATTAATATATTTTAAATAATACAAATTCAATTAACAAATAATTATAATACAATATATAATTAATATATAATACAAATTAAATTGTATATAAAATAATTATATAATTTTACTTAATTAACCTTCTAAACCTCTTCGGCGTATCCATTGCACACCAAAGTGCAATTGCTAGTTAGTAATAGACTATCAAGAAGAGTACAATTGAAATATAATCTTTCATTGAATGCAGGTGGAATTGAATCTTAAGTAATTAAAACATATGATAATTTATTTTTAATGAGTGCTTATAATAGTTAATATGATAATATAGTCAGGGATAAGGATGAGTTCACATTTTTAGTATCTGTCTGACAGGCATGAACTATCGCATTCCAAATCGCTTAATGGGACGAATAGTCTGTGTACCTGTTAATAGGAGCAAGAGCGAATAGCTGGATATGGTGACCGTGCATGGAACACAGGCCAGAAGCAGATAGAAGGGGATCCAAAGGATGGTTTTCATTGGAAGGACAATTTGGTGGACAATGTGATCGCTTTCGGGGAGGATCTGAAAGAGGATTTGGTTGGAAGCCAAATCATGGATCGTCGACCTGGTTTCCCCCTAGAAACTGGTTTTGGAACAAACCTAGTGACTGGAGAAGGGATAGATTCCAATCAAGAAAGATGGATCCAAACGAAATAAATATAAATGGTGGTCAATGGTATAGAAAACACTGGTAAAGAAACTCATGGAAGCAATGGCCAAGAAGACAAGAAGGCGATAAACATCTAGACGAAGTGGATAATAGGTGCAGAGAGGAATCACAACTAGTAGAGGCAAAGAAAATGTAGGGCAACAATCTGACGACCAAGGAAGATCGAGGAAAGCTTCAATTTGTCTAGAAAAATGAAGATGTGTGGAAAATGCAATAAAGAGGTTAAAGGAGGTAGGGTTTTTGTTAAATGGGGTGGGTGATGGCCTACGGAAAGCAAAATGTGTAAGTGTTGTGATAATAATTAGGGATCAGATGTACAATTGAAATCGCTTCCAAATGGATTTTTCTTGGTTGAGTGCCCTTTGACACAAGTAAAAAATAATATTTTGTTTCAAGGTCCATTCACCATGGATGAACAAGGTTCTTTATGAAAGAATGAATGTTGTTCATAATGGATGTTGAGTTTCAACCTATGGAAGCACGAAGTGGAAAAATTCCTAGTGTGGGTAAGATTGTTTAACTGACCTTCTAAATACTAGGAAGAAGAAACCTTGTGGGAAATCGGATCGGCTTTGGGAGACTTCATGAATTTGGATGACAATTCAGTGCATAGACAATTTGGAATGTATGCTAGGATTTGCATTAACCTAAATTCCAAACTAAAAATCCCAAAAGAGTTAAAGATCTACTTGGAGAATGGTATATGGAATCAAAAGGTCGAAAAAGAGGAGGGTATGGATCTATGCTCATAATGCAGATCAAAGGGGCATGGTGACCTTGAATGCTTCCAATCACAAGTATTGTGATTTAAAGTGTTGCAAGGTCACACAGAGATCCTTGAGAAAGAAACAAAGATAAGAAGAACAAAAGTGGATGATCAAAGCTTTTAGCTTTCAGAAGTGGCATCTAGGGAACCATTTGGAATCGTGCTCCAAGAGATACATGGGGATAATGGTGGGATGAACTTAGTAGGTGCAAGGCAAGAAAAAGCAATTGAAGACAATGATTTGCTTGAAGGGGTCAAAGGATCAGGGGAAGTGAAAGCGCCTAAGGATATTGACCAACCTAATGGGGATGATGGCTCAAGTGAGCCGGTGGTGCATATTGATCAGCTTATTACCCCACCCAAGTTTTTTGAAGAAGAAAAAGTGGAAACAAATGCAAGCAATAAAAATCAGATGGAGCCAAGGGAAAATAATTTGGATACAAAACTAGCAAAATTATTGGACAAGGGATTTAAGCTAATGGAAGAAGAAATAGTAGAAGAAATGAAGGCAAGGCTAGGCATCCAATCAGGGGAGGAGAGTGAATCTGAAGAAGAAGAGGGAGACCTCTTCGAAGAAAGGTCAATTAAACAAAGTCAATCGAAGATTAAGAAACCAAATATTAAACCGAAAGACAAAAGAGGTCCTAAAACCAATAAGAAGAAATTGGAAATAGTTGGGAATGCCAAGGGTTAGAGGAAACTTAGATCGAGGAAGGAGATCCTCCTTCCGGAGGAGCAATGAAGGCCATAACGTGGAATGTTAAGGGCTTAAATGTCCCTAATAAGTGGTGCTTGGTCAAGCACCAAATTGACCAAGTAAAAGTAGATGTAGTAATGTTTCAAGAAACAAAATGGAGTAAGGAGGAAAGTGTGAAGAGAATGAATAATTGGAAGCATTGGAAAGGTGAATTTATCGAGGAAATTGGTGCTTCTAGGGGTCTAGGTGTTGTGTGGAATCCATTCAAGGTGAAAGGGGAGAGAGTGGAAGATGACCAAAATTGGCAGATGGTAAAGTTTAGGACTTTTCAATAAAATTCAAGTTTTTATCTTTGCAATGTGTATGGTCCTATTACAACAGGAAGCAAGAGGGAGGTATGGTCACATATCTCTATTAAATTACAAAATTTGAATAATGAGTTGGTGGTGGTTGTGGGTGACTTCAATGCAACTCTCAATAACTCAGAAAAGAAAGGTGGTTTGAGACATATTTCCCAGATTCAGTTGGATTTCCAGGATTTCATTGGGCAAAATGATCTAAAGGATATACTTCCAAAGAATGGCTTCTTCACATGGACTAACAAAAGGAAAGGGTTTATAGGCATTGTGGACAAACTAGATAGATTCTTACTTGTTGACGATTGGGAAGATCATTTGACTACACATGAAACATTTCTTCCATTCTCCGGGTCAGATCACTTCCTAGTACAACTCCAATTATCAGACAAAAGTGCTCCAAAATGCTACCCCTTCAATTTTGAAAATATGTGGCTAAGGGATGAAGGGCCGAAGGATTCAATAAAGCAATGGTGGAATGAACTTAAATTTGGAAATCACTCTAGACTCTTTCAATTCAGAAAAAAGCTAAGCTACATCAAGCACAAGTTAAAGGAGTGGAATAAGCTACATTTTAAGAATATATTTGATGAAAGGGATAAGATTGAGAAAGAGCTACCAAAGTTGAATAAGGTAATAATAGAAAGTGGCATGAGTGCTGATGAATATGAAAGAGAAAAAGGAAGTGCTAGAAGAAATCCAAGAAAGAGAAGAATGCTATTGGAGGCAAAAGTTGAGGGAAACATGGTTGAAGGAGGGTGATAGAAACACCAATTTTTTCCATAAAACAACAATAGCCAATAGAAGCAGAAATAGGATAACAAAAATTAAAAAGGAGGATGGTACCACTGTCACTACAAGGGAAGAAATCACCAGAGAAGCATTCAACTTCTTTGAGTCTTTGTTGAATAAAGAAATAGTGAATTATTTGAATGAGAAATAAAAGATACTTGGTAACATTCCTGCCCTAGTTAGACCAGAGAAAAATATGAAATTGTATAAAGAAGTAAAAAAATTCACCTTGTAGCTTAATCCAAACGAAGCACTAGGCCCAGATGGATTTATGGCTGGCTTCTTTCAACAATTTTGGGAGATTATAGGGGCATATCTTGTGAGGGTGACAGAGGATTCTAGAAAGAAAACATGAATGTTGGGTGCATTGAATCATACCTTCTTGGCTCTAATACCAAAGAAAAAAGAATAAAAATGATGAGCGACTTCAGGCCCATTGCCTTATCCAATACAGTCTATAAAATAGTAATGAAGTTGATGACCAATAGATTGAAAGAAGTGTTGCCTGAAATCATATCACTAGAACAAAGTGGCTTCTCTCTAAGAAGATCAATAGTGGAAGAAATCATAATTACGCATGAATCTATTCATTCAACTAGAATGACTTGATCAACGAGTATGGTCATTAAACTGGATATCCTAAAAGCATATGATCTAGTAGATAGAGAATTTTTACTAGAAGAAATGAGAAGATTTGGATTTGATGAAAATTAGATTTCATGGGTCAGAAGTTGTATCTCCACAACTAAATTCTCAGTCATGATAAACGACTCCCCGCAAGGTTTTTTTGCTTCAAGTAGGGGGGTAAGACAAGGTGATCCAATTTTGCCTTTCCTATTCATCACAATGGTTGAAGCCTTGGGAAGAAACATTAGAAAATTGAGAGAACACAAGTGGGCTAGAATCGAGGTTTCACAAGGGCTCGGGGCAACTACAATAGCTAAAAGATTCAAGGCTAGAACTATCAGGTCAACTTTGGATTCTTACTGTAAAGCATCCATGCAAGGGATTGATTGGAAAAAGTTAGAAGTTTTCTTCCTAAACACCCAACTTGGCTTACAAAGAGATATTGCTCATATCCTAGATTTGCGAATGAAAAATCTTTCACGCAAATTCTTAAGAATGTCCCTATTTGATAGGGTGAATAATAAGACCTATTGGGAAGCACTACTGGAGAGTTGTAAAAAAAAAATGAAATCTTGGGAAGGGAAATGGCTTTCTTCGGTTGGACAAATCTTGATGCTTAAATCAGTAATCTCTACGATTCCTATTTATTGAATGTCATGTTTGACTATTCCCAATTCAGTAGAAGCCAAATTAGAACAAATCATGAGAAAATTATTTTGGAATGGCCCAACTAATCCTCAAAAGATTCCATTAATATCCTAGGATAAAACATGTAAGCCAAAGATGGATGGGGGAGTAGGAATTAGACAACTAGCATTAATGAATCTAGCAATGGGCGCTAAGCTTGTATGGAATTTATATTCGAGAGGTTAGAAAAATTGGGTAATGATTCTCAGAAGGAGATATTTAGATAATGATCATCCAACAAGAATCTTCATAGTAATGGATCCCCCTAGGGGATCAACAATCTGGAATTTCATCTTGGAATGTAGGGATATTACAACCAAGCACATCACATGGGACATAAAGGACATGAGAAGTGCATCATTTTGGTTAGACTCGTGGGAGGGATATGCTCCACTGGCTAACAACCCAAATCTGGAAGAGATTTAAAAGGAAACAAAATGTGTATGGAGGTTGAAAGTAAGTGATTACATGGAGAGAAGTATTGACAATGGATGTCCCGCTTGAAAATGACAATCCTTTCAAGGTTTGATGGTCCTTGAAAACTAAAAAGAAGAATTAATTAAGATACTGGAGAATAAATCAATGGTATCCTCCATAAGTGAGGACACTATTAGATGGTTTTGCTCGAAATCTGGGGATTATAGGGTCAATTTGGGTTATAATGCCAAATAAATGGAAATAGCAAGGAAGAATTGGCCAACTCATCTATTCTAGAATAAATACTATCTCCCAAAGGCCAGTGTGTTCACTTGGATGGCTATTTAGAAAAAAATATTAATTGCAGATAGGCTAAAATGACTAGGGATCCATGACCCTGGTAGATGTGTGTTATGCAAGAACCATGACGAAGACACAAACCACATACTTCTAACCTACCCCTATGCAGAATACTCTTGGAAAACATTTATGGACAAGCTGGAATGGCCATACCCACTTCTATAAGACATTGGTGAATGGTTTTCAATGTGGCCAAAATGGGAAAGAAAAGTAGTTTTTGCCTGTATCTGGAAAATACTACCTTCTTGTATCATCTAGGAAGTCTGGAAGGAGCGAAATAGGATAATTTTTCAAAATCAGGAAATGGACAGTTATATCTTGGTGGACAAGATTGAAAGGTCGGTTGTGGAACTGGTTAATAATGCAACATGCAACATGAAAATTAATAAATGTCTTCTACTCTTGGGATGATAAAATGATCAAGACCTTCTATGGATTAAGGGTGTTCCATGTTAATAGGGATAGGAAGGTTGATCTTCCCAATGACCCAAGGAAAGGGGTGGAATGGATGGCTCCGGATAAAGGATGGATAAAGATAAATTTTAATGGAGCTTCGAAAGGAAACCCTAGACCAAGCAGGGTCAGATGCGTGATCAGGGACCATACTAGTAAGGTTTTATGAAAAAAATTAAAATTCTTAGGGGAAACAAACAATGATAGAGTTTAGGGTAGCGTATATGGGCTTAAAATGTGGCTTGGAGCTGAAAGCTAGGAAAGTGCATTTAGAAGGTTACTCCCTTATTACGATAAATACTATTTGTCAAAAGAAAGTTTTGAATTGGAAGCTAAATAAATGGTTGGGGCCGATCTAGGAATTGTTCGAGAGATTTGATGAATTCAAAATAACTCATACTTATTGGGAAGGTAACATGAGGGATGATGAGTTGGCAAAAAAAAATGTTACTAGTAGTAGGTAGGTGACTCAAATGTGTACTGAGTAACACACATTGATAGTAAGAATCAAACAATCACATCAAAAATCAAGAAACTTTATGGCTCTAGACAAATAAGGTGTGGTGGTAGATTAATGATGGGAGGATGTATTTTTGATGATGACGTAATACAAATTGGATTATGATTGATAACATATATGGTGTTCATGGTAAAGGTGATGGCGAAAGGGATCATAATATCAGTTCGAGGTGTAAGATCTTAAATAAAGGAGTGTGGCCGCAACATCTAATACGTTTGTCACTAAGGTTGAAAGGAAGAAGCATTTCATTCTCCTTGGGTGGTGCGAGTTTTTAGTTGGGAGAAGATGGATACAATGGTACGACTAGTAAGTAAGAATTAGCAGGTTGCCTTTTTGGGTCTGGTGATGGATAGAAGGATGAAGCACATTCTGAAGGTGCACCATAGCTTGGTAATCCATGCTGTGAAGTGGGTGTTGGGCGACAATTTTCTGATGACAATGCATCATTATAGGGTAAATGTTGATTTGTCCACCATGTTTCTGGCATCCATCTTGAAGGAAGGGGTGTCTAAAGAGGAGGCTAAAATCCTTTGTGAGAAGCTTTTTAAGAATAAATTTTTGGGGGAGTTGAGAAATGTCCTCAAGAATGTGACCAAGAGGGGAGAATTTTGCTACCAATGGATTTCTACATGTTTCGGAGGTGTGGACGCAAAATCAAAAGGTTTGCTTTGATAATCTTGTGGGCCACAAAGGGGATGATAAGCAATACAAAGGCAAATGAATTGGGTGTTGCATTTTTGAAGAGATGGGTGGGGCTTATGAAGGATGAGGACGCTGGTTGGATACAAAATTTCACAATTGTAACACACCAAGAGATGGAGGATGGGGGAAGCCAAATGGGTGGGGAGAACGCGTTGATAGAGGGTATTGTGCAGGTCGAGCATGAGGGATGTGACCCTGAATGTCTGATGGAGGGAGCGTTGACACGTGGTCGTGGATAACTTCAATCCGGGTATGTTAGTTATTTTTGTAATAGTTAAAATGTCGATGTATAGGGTATAAGGTTAATCAAACTATAATATGTATGGGTCTAAAAGGAACAACAATATGTAAAGTCTGGTTTTTCAGTGGTCAGGTGGGTTGGTTAAATAGTTATATGTTTGTCAATGGACTGATGGTCAATGTGTGGCCAGGTCTGGCATAAAGAAAATATATATTATCTTCTTTTTTGATATCAATATAATGGTGCAGTCCTAGTTGCTATTTACCTAAAATAATAATAATAATAATTATTATTAATTAATATTGAATAATATATTATGTAGTTTAATATATTATTTATTGACTATATTATAATCTACTTTTATTTAAACTTTACTTCCCCTCAATCCATAAGTCCCAATGGTATACTTTAGCTCTTGGGGTAAGAAGAAGGTGTGGGGTAATTATTATATATGATATATAATATATTTAAACTATTATTTAATAATTATTAAAGAATATTAATCAATAATCAATATTTTCAAACTATATTTTAAATAAAAGAGGGGTAAAAATTTATTCAAATCAAGAGTTAAATGATACAACTAATTAACTAACACCAAACCAAAAGGGCCTCACTATTATTTAATAATTATTAAAGAATATTAATCAATAATCAATATTTTCAAACTATATTTTAAATAAAAGAGGGGTAAAAATTTATTCAAATCAAGAGTTAAATGATACAACTAATTAACTAACACCAAACCAAAAGGGCCTCACTAAGCCCACCCAACAAACTAGACCTAAAGAGCACAAAGAACCAACCAAAAGGGCCCCAACTAATCCACTCGATGACCTTCAATGTCCTCTTGAATCAATATCCTCAAATTTTGGATATAGTCCTTGGGAAGATGCTCCCAATCATCTACTTTCCAATTGCACTTATACTCAGAAGCCAATTTTGACAAGTAATCTACAACATTGTTCCATTCCCTTGGGATATGAATAAATTACACCGAGTCAAGCGAAGTGCTTAATTGATGTATTTATTGAACAATCAAAGATAACTACCAATTCACCCCATCCAAATTATGCTTATTCAACCAATTAACTAGCATCTAAGAATCATATTCACAAATAACATTACACCACCCAATGGCATAAACCTTTTCCAAAGCAGTAAGAATAGCTAGAGACTCCATAAGATCATTGGTTTGATGACCTTGATAAATGGAGAAGAAGAGGACAACCTGAGCACTATCTCTTCCCACTCCCCCAACCCCAGTAGGTCCAAGGTTTCCCTTGGAGAACCCATCAATGTTAATCTTCAAGATCCCATCAAGAGATAGAGTCCATGTTCCCTCTCTCTGGATTTTCCTATTGGGAATTCGTCTCCCCCTTAAACTAGCCACCCTTGAGCTAATTCTAGCTAGACCCAAACTGTACACAAACATCTCCTCCCTGATAGCTAAGGGGGTGCACACCTCACACTTAGTAGAGATAGTCTTCTGAAGCATACCATGAATCCTTTGCCATACTCAAAGGGTAGCCAACCTCTTGTCCTAAAAAATCCTATGATTCCTTTCTAGCCAAATCTACCAAAGAATGCATGAAGGACCAATGGCCCAAGCCACCTAGAGATAGAAGGTCTTAGCAGACGACCTCCCCAAAGTCCTTCAAAAATATATCAAAGACAAAGTATGTATATAGGGTTGCCTCCAAACCCCCCACCAAAGGTGCCAAATATCTCTAGATTAGGCACATTGGAAGAACAAATGTGAAGAGGATTTCTCATTTTCGCCACATAGAACACAAATAGAAAGCCCCTGAAAGCCTCTCTTCCAAAGATTATCCCAAGTGAGGCACCTATTATGGGAAACTAACCACAAGAAAAATTGCATTTAGGCCACACAAATTTGTTCCACATATACTTCCACCAAGGGACTTCATCTCCTCCATATTTCCTCCTATCCAACTCTTGTTAGCCAACTACTATTGAGAACACCCCCTTAGGATCAAGACCCCAAGTGGGACATCATTCCCTAGCAAAGAACTGTAGGTTCATCTTGCTAAATTTTTTGACAACTCTTTATGATCCTCCTCAGATTCCCCTAAGGGCCACAATTGACACTCTTTCCACTTAGCCACCTCAACCTAAACCAATCTCTTAACAATTTTGAAGTAACACACCTTAGACCAACTAGCCTCCTGGAAGCAAAGATAAATATATTGAAGATGAGGATGATTGAACACCATTGGGGGGTGGCCATCCCAAAAATCAAGCCAAAAGAGAGCATCAAATCCCCTATTACAAATATGGAATAATCCTTGTTTGATTAAGTTTTCCCCCTCTCTTAATAGTATCCCATATCATAGACCCCTTACCTATTAGGGAGAAGCGAGGCACATCTTCTCTTACCACCCCCCTCAAATATTTAGAAGAGAAAATCTTAGCCTAGGATTGGTCTTGATTAGTGCACCATCTCCAACAAAGCTTGGAAACCAAAGCTTGACTAGTAATGCCAGCCTATCATAACCTCAAACCACCCATCTAAATTGCCCTACAAATTGACTTCCACTTTACTAGACTCCAATTCTAAGAATCCAAATTGCCAACCAATAAGAATTATCTAGAAAGAGCATCTAATTCCGTAATGAAACTAACAAGAGCAACCTACACCATACATCTATAAATAGGAAGTGCCTAAACCACAACCTTCAATAACATTATCCTCCTAGTAAACGATAGCCACCTATAGGTCCAATGGTTGACATAACCACAAAGATTATCCAACACACTCTGCTAGGTACCTCTTGGAAGTGGGCCAACAAAAAGAGGAACACCAAAATACATAAAAGGAAGAGCCCTAATATGAAATCTAAGAATGCACATAATACAAGACTAAATAAGAGGATTATTGAGGAAGAAAATAAAGAAATTTTCTTCATTGATTCTCTAGCCAGAAGCAACAAGATAAATATCCAAAGCTTGTTTGAAGTTACTTGCTTTTCTAATCATGGAAACTCCTAAGAGTGCAATATCATCCACAAATTGTAGATGAGATTGAGGAGGCAATCCTTCACCCCAGTTCCACCCTTGAATAAGCCCTTGTGAACAATGGGCTTTCAAGGTTCTACCCAATCCTTCAACCATAATGATAAATAAATATGGAGATAAGGGATCATCTTGTCGAAAACCCCCTGAGATGCCAAACTAAGTGGTGGGAACTCCACTAATCAGCATCGAATAAGATGTCGATATGACACAACTCATCACCCATTTGATCCAACCCTCTTCAAACCCAAAATCTCAGAGAAATTTATTAAGAAAAGACCATTTCACTTGATCATAAGCGTTGGCCATGTCCAATTTGATGAACATGGCCTTCTCCTTGAATACTTCCATGTAATGATTTTCCTCAACATTAATAATCACTCCATCTTGAATGTGTATGCCTGCCATAAAACCCTTTCTCTTCTGATATAACTTTGATTAGTCAAGGTTCCAGTCTCTCTATGATTAACTTAGAGATGATCTTATAGACCACATTACATAGAGAAATTGTCCTAAAGTGGTCCAAAGAATTAGACCCTTCTCTCTGTAGAATTAGATCCAAAAAGGTAGAATTCAAAGCTTTCAACATCTACTTACTATTTTGTGACTCCTGCACTACCTCCAACAAATCAAATTTAATAATATCCCAAAATCTTGAAAAAATTCTATTGGGAACCCATCAGGCTAAGGGCCTTACCTTTCTTCATCATGAACACTATTTCCTCAAGATTTGCTAGATACATTGGCCTATTGACTCCAAAACACTATTCCCATCCATCAAATCCTCAGAAGAGTCCTCCGAGAATAAATAATAGTAGTATTGAACAACCTCCTACAAGATATCTCAAAAATATGATATTGTACTCCCTGAGAAGAAATAATTGACGATATTGAATTCCCATAACCTCTAGCTTTGTCAGAGTTATAAAAGAAAGTTGTATTCATGTCTCCCTCTTGAAGCCATTCAATCCTAGATTTTTATTTCCAAAAAATCTCCTCCTGCGACTCTCATTCCAACAATTCATTCATAGCTTCCACTTCCTTTTAAAGGGAGTCCTGAGTAAGCCCATAATCTTTGTTCCGTCTAGTGATGGCTTCTAGATGAGTCTCTGCAACTAACTTATCCTTAAAATTATTCCCAAAACATTGCCTATTTCGCTTCTTTAGTTGAAATTTCATAAATTGAAGCCTCTTGAAAAAGGTGTACATGGTTATACCATACACAGGTAGACCTTTACCCCACTAATCTTTCATAAGGTATTGTAAAGATAGTTCTCGTAGCCACATAAGATAGAATTTAAATGAGAGATTCTTAGCAACATCCCTCCCATAAGCAGAAAATTTTAAAGGCCAATGATTTGAGCCCCTCTAGTCAAGAAACTTTGAATTGGTGATCTAATTGTTGCCAATCCAATAACTAGAAACTGAGAGCCTATTTGATGCAAGAGAGCTCTTGAACTCTCAACAAAATTCAAGCACATAATAAACTATTCCAAAATTGAATTAAAATCAATACCAAAAATTAGCAACAAACATGAGAATTCTTATTTCTCAAAATCTCCTGTAACACATGGAAATATGACCAAATTAAAAATATAACATATGCAGTGATGAGGTAAAAATAACCTCATCATAATGAAACCAAAAAAGCCTATTTATATAAGCTCAATCCTCAGTCTCTGCCAATTAATTAAACTTTAGGAGAAATAATTGTTATCTTTAAGGAAAATTATCCAAACTTTTTCTTATGATTAATTGAGGTAATCTACCAATATGGGTTTAATGGGTTGTTTTGAGTGTTTTTGTAGAGCAATAATCAGACATCATGCAACAACTACAAAATTTTAACCAATACGTGCCTCAATAACAATTGAAGATAGACGTTGGGAACCTGCTCCTGAACATTAGGTTGATGAACCGAGGATATAGTTATTGTTAGTTTAATTTTTGTTATGATCTTTAGTCAAATACTTCATGGCTCGTCTCGAGCTTTCTTAATGTTTATGTAATGGGTTTTAAAGACAAGGCAGTTAGTTGTTATAGAATTTTTCAATGGCTATCCACGTCATCTGAAATCTAGGATTTAGTTAAAGTTTTTCTATAAAAATGTAATTTCTTGAAGTTGAAAAAGACGCTCAATAGAAATGTAATGTTGTTAACATGATCTCTAAATACTTATGAAACTATCTTCTGTTAATTGTTGAGTTGTTGAGCCATGGATGACAATTGTCTTTAATGGAAGAACTTCAGAACCAGTAGCGTATGTGACTTGAGAACGAATGTGATAACCTGCGAGCTGGCCACTCAAGGGAGGATAGCTTAAATAGATAAGTACTTACTATGATTTTGTTTTTGTTACATAGATAACCATTCAGTAGGAAATCGTTAAGCCTGTCGGTTGTTGAGTCTAAAGTTATAGCACTCTTTGTTTTCAATTATTATGAGTTACTTGTTGCAACTGTTAGAATCTTTTACTATTTAAAAGAATGTTTCATGGTTTGTTTACTCATTTTTCCACTTTCGTAGTTTATCAGTTATTCAGTTTATTTATTCCCATGCTTTCTAGCTTAGTTGTTATGCTTTCTAAATTAGTTATCTTGTGCTTTCTAGTTTGAATATTTCCAGTTTTCTTAGAATAAATTGTTTCCTAGTTAAGTAGTTAGATGGCCTTAGACTAAAATTGACTTTAGTAGTTTAAAGAAAAACAAAAAATCTAAGATGAGTTATCTAAATTATCTTCTATTGCAATCTGCCTTGAACACTGCCTAGTCGACTTATTGAAATTTTATATTCTAAAGTAATGGGACCTAACGACAGCCTATCACTTTTTGGCGCCATTGTCGGGGACTATAATAGCCTTCTTGCTTAAGTGTTACTAGGAGACGGTTTGAATACCTCATTTTAGGCCAAAATACCACCTTTGGCTTCCTTTTCTGCATGGTTAGGAAAAGAGGCCCCCACAGACGATTTATACCAAAGACCCCCCCAAAATATGTACCAATCATACATAGGGAGGCCCAAGGCTCAAACAACCATACTTTTGAAGAATTATTTGAGCCTAATCCACCAGAGGCTTTCCACTATTTACCAGAAGATCAACTGGTAGAACAACCAGTTATAGAGGAAATTTCTTTGAGGAACAGATTCCTCTAAACATTATGGGAGATCATAGGGCTGAACCTTAGCCTCCTCGAATGTTTACTTATCATATTACTTTGGATGCAGATGATGATACTACTATGAAAAACATTTCCCCAGCTTTCCTTCCAACTTTCCATGGCTTGTCCTTGGAAGACCCAAACCAATTTCTTTTTGAATTTAAGGACTTATGTCAAACTTATGACTATAAAAATGATAACCAAAAGCTGAAGCTCTTTCCTTCTACTTTGAAGGATTCAACAATGTGCTGGTTCATGGGACTAGGTTCTGGAAGCATAACATCTTGGGGGGAAATGGAGAATGTTTTCTTGCAAAAATACCAGAGTTACTTTAGGGTGAGTGATCGTAAGGAAGAGCTATTTAAACTGAGACAAAACGAGGATGAAAGTTTAGAGGACTATCTCGATAGGTTCCTTTTCTTGTCTAAACAATGTGGAGAAGAAGCTATTAGTGTTGAGATTCTCAAAACTATATATCTTAAGGGACTTGATGACGACGCTAGAAGAAGTCTTGATCCGATCGGAAAAGGTGACGTGTCTCAACTGACCCTTGAGGGAATATGTGAATTGTGTCGGAATTTATCTCGTACTCAGGGAGGAATCTGTAAAACTAATATTTTTAAAGGGTCTAACGAGATAGGTAAGCTCCACAAAGAAATAGAAAATCTAAAAACGAACATTCTCATTCAGCTAAATACTACATTAGATGGCATACAAGCTAAAACGTGCAACCATGAGACCTTGTCAATCTATTGTCCCAGGTGTCGAAACAAACACCTGTTGCACAAGTGTCCTTTAGACAAAGTCAATGTTTGTCAACTCTATGAAGAAAACCATCCTACCAATTAGTGTGAGCTTCTGACTGATCTTAAGAATACTAAGAAAAAAACTATTCAGGTTGAAGAGGAGATAAATGCGTTAAACCAACATCAAGGAGGTAACTTTTCTTATGGACAAAATTCCAACCCTGCATGGAGACCACAAAATAACTAGGTTCATAATCAATGGACTCCATCTTGGAATCAATCACCTCCACTGCAACCTGATTGAGGAACTCCTTATTGGGGATCCCCCGAATGGGAAAATCAAACATGGGGAGCTCAGCAGTGGCCAAACCAATCACAACAACAATGGTACCCACAACATGTTGCCCCCCTATGGAATCAAGGACAAAATCAATTTTATATTGGGCCTAGGAGGAATCAACAATAGAATTTGTTATCGCCAGCTCAAAACCCTCCTCAGAATGAGCAAGTAAATCAACCTCAGCTTTCAGCGCAACCGCTTCCCAATCCTAAGAACCATCACTAGAATATGCCGGTCTACTCCACTGAACACGATAATGTTACAGGACTTAATGCAATACATTATGGAAATGTTCAGTTGTGCTCTGGTAGAACTCTTCAACCACCAACTATTAAAGAAATAGTGGAGGAACCCGAGCCTAAAAGTCCTATAAAAGGCACACCACCTAATATTTCCACTCCCACAAAAGATAAAGAGCCTTTTCCAATGGCGGGAGCTATTGATTTATCCTAGGGGGAGGAAGATTAGTCTTTGAGTGAACATAGGGAGGATTCCGTTCTAAAAGAGAAAACGATGGCACCATATCCAGAACGTCTAAAATCAATGACTCCAGAAGGTACTCTAGAAATACCTGTGGCTTTTGAAACCGCGTTAATTTAGGAAATCAAGCAATTGCAAATAGAGGTTCCTCTACTGCAAGCAATAAAGGAAATTCCTGAGTTAAACCAGTTAATCAAACAACTATGTATTAAAACACTGGGGAGGAATCCAAATAAGATAAATATTGTTCACATTGATGGCTATTTAGCTAATTTTTTGTCTGGAAAGACTATTGCTCGAAAATACGGTGATCCTGGGAGTCCACTTATAACCGTTACAATTAATGAGGTAGCGATACCAAATACACTAGTGGATTTAGGAGTAGCTATCAACGTGATGACCATGGATGTGATGGAAAAATTAGGTTTGACTGATTTACGTCCCACAACCACAGTCTTACAAATGGAAAATCAGTTTATAGCTATCCCAAAGGGCATTATTAAAAACATTCTCATCAAAGTTGATGGATGGGAAATACCCAGTCAACTTCCAGGTAATCCAGTCGCTTACACCCAAAGATAGCTATCCAATAATACTTGGAAGACCATGGTTGGCCACTGTTGCCACTAAGATTGATTGCAGAGAAGGGGGGATGACCATTTCTCATGGTCTAAATAGTAAACGTTTATTCTTATATCCCCCTGCTAAACCTACTGAGCATGAAAAGGTTTGGGTTGATGAACCAGAAGAATCTAATGGTCAAGATAGTTTGGCCTCACTAGCCATGATAGTAATTAAACAACATGAAGAAGAACTCGAGGATGAGTTAGTAAAAAATGTGGCACGCCTTGCTATAAGCCCGAGTGAGGAAGAAACGATGGATGCTCCAAGAATTTTCGGACAACTAATTGATATAAGTGGGATGGAACAAAGCTACGCTACAATGGGAATGCTTTGTCCTTTAGCTAACATGATCCCCATAACAAGTAATTTTTTTGAAGATATCACGAGGTTTCACCGACTCATGCCTCATAGTTGTCCTCTTAACACCCTGTTGCGACCAATACATACTATCACTTCGGCCCATCCTGGAACAAAATTGATTATGCTGTGGCCAAGAAAAACTCTAAATGTCAATAGTTGGCTAACAGAAACGCAAGAGGATAAATTGTTCAATGTGTTGGTAAGAAGGTCTAAAGATTTTTCTTGGGACTACACGGACATGAGGGGAATTCACCCGAGTGTTTGTACTCATCACATTTATATTGATCCTATTATAAGGCTTGTACGCTAGCCTCAAAGGAGACTCAACCCTGCATTAAAGGATCTTGTCAAAATTGAAATTGAGAAACTCCTTCGTGCAGGATTTATTTATCCTATCTCTGATAGTAAGTGGGTGTCACCTATGGTGGTTATGCCAAAGAAAAATGGGAAATGGAGAATCTATGTAGACTATAGAGAACTCACCAAAGCCACTCATCGAGATTATTTTCCCCTACCATTAGTTGATCAGGTTCTAGAAAACTTGGCTGGAAGGAAATATTTCTCGTTTTTAGATGGATTTAGTGGTTACAACTAGATTCAGGTTGCTCTAGAAGACCAAGATAAGACCACATTTACCTGCCCTTGAAGCACATTTACATATAGGGTACTTCCCTTTGGACTTTGTATCACTTCGATGACTTTTCAGAGGGTCGTTCTTGCTATATTTGTTGCACTCATTAATGACTGTGTAGAGGTCTATATAGATGACTTTACAGTCTATGGGTCAATGTATGATGAAGCTCTTCAGAACCTAGACCGAGTTTTACAAGTTTGTGAGGAAAATAGACTATCCCTTAGTCATGAAAAATGTTTAATAATGGTAGAACAGGGAATAGTCTTAGGTCATCATATTTCCTTTGAGGGAATAAAGGTTGATCCCAAGAAAATTGAAGTCATCCAACAGTTGACTATTCCGCAAACACAAATAGATGTTCGAATTTTTCTTGGACATGCTGGTTACTACAAAAGGTTCATCAAAGGCTTCAGTAAAATAGTTGCTCCTATGTTCTTTCTTTTACAAAAATAAGTAGAGTTCGTTTGGACACCAGAGTGTCAAATTTCATTTGAAACAATTAAGGAAAAGCTTGTCTCTGCTCCCGTACTACAAGGGCCAAATTGGAGTCTTCCCTTCCATATTTATGCAGATGCTTCAGATGACGCTATTGGTGTAGTACTGGGACAAGAAGATGAGAATGGTGGTAAATATTCCATATACTTTATCAGTAAGAATCTTACATTTGCAGAGAGAAACTATACAACAACATAAAAATAATTCTTGGCTATTGTTCATGCCATTAAAACATTTTGCCACTATATTACAAGATATAAGGTTACAGTTTATACAGACCATTCAGTCGTAAAATACCTAATGAACAAACCTGTAGTTAATGGTCGGATTATGAGGTGGTTATTACTCCTTCAGGAGTTTAATGCCACAATCCTTGATAAGACAGAGAAATACAACGTAGTAGTAGCCTTCTTGTCATGAATCAAACAAGAAGAGGGTGACTATACACCTTTACAGGATGAGTTTCCAAATGAGAATCTATTTTCTATTTCTATAAAGTCACCTTGGTTCGCTAACATTGCTAACTATTTAGCTACCTCTGAAGTACCCCCGGGGTTCACATCGAAGCAAAGGAAGTGACTTATCAGGGAAAGTGCCCCATTTAAATGGATTAACAAAATTTTATTTCGTTGTGGACCTGATATGGTCTTGAGAAGATGTGTCAGAGCTGACGAAACTTACAGTATTCTAAGAGCCTATCACGATGATCCTTCTGGAGGGCACTACTCTGCAAAAAGAACTTCCCATAAAATCTTAGGCACCAAATATTATTGGCCTTCAATTCATAAGGATGTTAAGCACTATGTTCATCCTTGTGATGAATGTCAAAGAGTAGGAAGACCAACTGCTTCTACTGAGATGCCTTTACTGCCACAGGTTGTCCTCGAACCATTTGAAAAATGGGGTTTAGATTTTATCGGACCCATAGATCCTTCCTCTCAAGGGAAAGAATACATATTGGTTTGCACTGATTACTTGACGAAATGGGCAGAATTTCAAGCCTTACGAGTTGCTAGGGAAGAGCAAGTCGCAAACTTCCTCTATAATAATATCTTCCTTAGATTCAGAGCCCCTCGAACCATCGTCACTAACCAGGGACCTCAATTCATGTCCAAAGTACTCTTGGCATTCACCAACCATTTTCAAGTAAGCCATAGAAAATCATCCCCTTATCACCCTTAAGAAAACGACTAGGTGGAAGTGACTAATAGAGAGCTTGAGAACATATTAACGAAAACAGTTTCTTCAGGAATACAAGATTGGGACAAGAAATTTTCTGAAGTGTTTTGGGTGTACAACACAAAATGGAAATCCACAATTGGATTAAGCCCCTATGAGCTCGTCTTTGGGAAGAAACCTCTTCTTCCCATTGAGTTTGAACTTTAAACTCTACGAACAACTATGGAACTGGGTCTAGATTTGAAACAAGCCCAAGTTGAATGAGTTCTGCAATTAAGCGAATTGGATGAGCTTCGCTTAGACATTGTCCATCAAACTGAACTAATTCAACATCAATGAAAAATGTGGCATGCCAAACATATTAAAGAGAGAGAGTTCCATAATGGGGATTGGGCCCTGCTATTGGATTCCAGATATAAAGATCATAAAGGAAAGCTTAGGACTCATTAGTTGGGGCCTTATGAGATTTCTGAGGTCTTTTCGAATGGCACGGTTCAGTTGAAACCAATTGACGGTGATACACGAACTCTCTTAGTCAATGGTCATCGCTTATGTATCTACCATAAGCCGGTGAACATGGAAGAATTTTCAAAATTGTTAGAAATGCAGGGAGAGATCCAATGCATTGACTCTACCAAAGCAGAGTCCAACTAGTTGTAAAAATAACAAAAAAAAAATACACAATAATATTTTGAAAATTTGTAATAAAAAGACATGTATACCAAGATATTTTTTTTCATCATCTCTTCTTCTTTTGGACTCCGCTAATTTTGTTTCATTGTGCAGGATTTCTTATAAGGAGGAAAATAACTCTTGGAGCACCTTCCTAAGATGCTCCAGAACTTTATGGTGATGATGCCAAGTGCTCCAGAACTTGCTGGTCCTGATACTCGATGCTCTGAAACTTGTACAACAACTCATTATGTTAAAAATTCATTCTTGCAAAGCGATTCAAAGCTCTTGAAGTTCAAATTCATGGTCTTGCCACTTCTCCTTCATTTCAATGTTGCTCCGACTGCATCTTTTGGTGATGCTCCGAAACCTTCATTTCGTTGCTGCTCCGGCTGCATCTTTCGGCGATGCTCTGGAACCTTAATTTCGTTGCTGCTCCAACTGCATCTTTTGACGATGCTCTAAAACTTCCATTTCTCAACCGCCATGGTTGCATCTTTTGGTGATGCTCCAAAACTTATCCGCCTTCTTCGTCACGAATGCATGCCTCTTGCGTGCTCTGAAAATTTTTCACTAGTTTCGAGCGCATTTTCATTTGCATGCTCCAGAACTTATTCATCTGCATTCCACCACCTTTTTCATAAATTCAAAATTTTGTGATATTTTCATCATCACATCTTAGTACACATGCCTTCTTTTAAAAAAAAATAAAAAAATTCCTCATCATAAATAAAGTCGTCATTACATCCTGTCCTCATTGATGGCTCCGTCATTCATAAGCTTTTGCATCCATGCCATAATAAATCCGCCGTCACCTCAACCAATACCATCGCGTCATCCTTGTCAAATCTGTAAAGGTATGAGATCTTTAAATGATCATAGAATGCAAGTAAGTACTAATTTTTGCTTTAAGTAAGTAGTTATTTTCGAATAAAGTGTAGTTAATTGGCACAAACTTCCCTCCTAATTAAGCAATTTGTGCCACTCGGCGATCAAATACTAGTAGGTCAAGATTTTTACATGCCTCCATGTAGATTAATTTCATTACACAATAAGCTTCGAGCAAGACAAATAAATAATCTTAGTAGCTTGTATTTTCAAAAATAGTTGTGTACAAGTTTCTTGCGTTGTTGAATTTTTTTAGCAGAGTGGAAAATAAGAGAATGGGGGGTGGTAAAAAGAAGTCAGAGCCAACTTTTGCAGAAAAATTATTGGGGTTAAACAATATCTCTGGTCTGTTTGAGGAGGCAGGGTGGTTGGACTTTATCAGAAAGTTTGAAGGTTATAATGAAAAGTTGGTGAATGCATTTGCAGAAAACTACTCAAACGGTCAAGTGATACTCCATGGAAAGCACTTTAAGGTGAGTCTGAAAATTATCTCTCATTTATCAGGGTTAGACAATTCAGACATAAAATTGAAAGAGACCTCTCAAATAACATATAAAAAATTATCTGAATTATTTGTTAGAGAGGGAGACCCTCACCCCATGGTAGTCATTAGTACTAGAGGGGAAAATAAGGGATTTCAAAGAACCTCTATACTAGAACCTTGGGGAACTGTTGTAGCTTGGATTATAAAATATTTCACCTGTGAAGGACAACTCATTGTTGTAGTAGGTCCTGCATTTCACATGCTAATCCATTTGTGCCATGGAAAGGAAAACCCTGCACTTAGGGTTAATTTTCCAGAATTTTTATGTGATTCTATAAATTCTTCTATAGAAAGATATAAGATGGGGTCAGGGCCACTAAAACACCATGGGTTAATACAATTAATTTTCAAATATCATTTTCATAAGAAATCTGAGGGTAAGTGGGAGAAGTTTTTGTGGAAAATTGAAAAGTCTTCAGTTAAAAGGAAATTAGAACTGGGGGAAACGTCTAACCAAGTTGCTTCGCCATCCAAAGCAATTTACCTTGAGGGCTCTCAAGCTTCGGAAGCTCCAATTCCTATAACCCCTGGTGAAGAAGTGCCATAATCTTTGAATGATGAATTCAAAACCCCTGATCAGCTAGAGCATGTTGAAATCATATATTCTAATGTGAGCAATCCCAGGAGAAAAAGGAAAGGGAAAAGAAAGAAGCCTGTCACCTTCCAAAATATTCCTCCCTCAAGGAGAAGTAAATGTCTTGCCTGTGAATTCACAGAAACCCCAATACAGGGTATGGAAGGTAGTACAAAGAAAAAGAAGCCCAAATGACCGTCAAAACCCATTGAGATTTCTGAGCCTATCAATGAAGAGGAAATACCTCTAGAAAGAGAGAATTCAGTTGAGAAAATTCCTTCTCACTCAGAATTTGTGGAGGAAGTCCTCGCCGAAGAAATTAAAGAAAAAGAACATGATGGGGGAGATAATATTTTAAGTCATCTATCTCCCATTGTTGATAGAATTGTAGAGATTGCTTAAATAGGAGATACTAATACAGAGGTAGAGAAATTTAGGATAGAAATTGATGATTTAAGGAAACAATTGTACATAAACAATTGTACAAAAACAATGAACAAATTGAATTAAAAAAAGAAGAGCTAACAGTGCATGTTGCTGTAATAAATAAAAGAGATCAGGAAATTCAGGGTTTGAAACTGCAACTATAGGAATAAGATACATTGATTTATAAGTTAAAAGAACAAATTCAAGAATTAAGTCAAGGATATAGAACTTAAAATGCTGATATTGATGAAAAAAATAAAGAAATTGAAATGTTAAAGAAGAATTTTATGCTTATGTTCTCAACGTTTGAGGAAGAAAAGAAGACACAAAAAGAAGAATTAAATGCTTCCCTTAGCAAAATTGTAGAGCTAGAACAAGACTTACAAGAAAGCACTGCTAAACCAAGAATGAAATCAAAGGAAATCCAAACTGAGCCAATTATAACTGAATGGTTCCAGATTCACATTCCCCCATTACTTATGAAATGGATGGAAAAATGCTATTTCTTGAGAAATGTTCAAATTGAGAACTACAGGTTGAAAAAGGAACTGGTACTTCTAAAAGAATCATTTCACAAGACTTATAAAGGGAAGCAAGATGCATGCCAGCTAGTAGAGTGTATGTTATCCTGTAGAAGGCCATCAAGATTGTACTCAATGTTTCTAAATGAACAATGGATAAAGTGGAAACTGTTCAAAATCTACAATGATCAGCCATACGAGCCTAATGACAAAGAATTTGTTAAAATATTTGTAGAATCAACCTTTGAAGATAAAGATCTGGTTTGTGAATTATTTTTACATGATCTTTTATTAGAAAATCATACTAATTTCTTCATTAATTTGTTTGTTGGCGAAGTACAATTGAGAGCTCTGTTGTCTACTATGCAAAACCAGGTTCATTGGCAAGAACGCACCAAAGAATATGCTCTAGTAGAAAGAACTATGGATATTCAAATAAGATCACCTAATGTTAGGCCTGCAGGTTTTGAAGACAACTTTTTGTCTCTTCTAGTAAATGATAAAATGAAAGAAAGATATGATGATAGTCTTAGAATTTGTTACAATAATTTCATGGAACATGGGAAAAAGTTAATTGGAAAAGCCTGGCACGCTTGTGAAGAGAGATTTACTCCATTACCAGCTCATCTCAAGAAAAGAGAGGTCATCTCTCCTCTTAATATTAGATGGTCTTTCAGAAGGGCAGATGCTTTAGTTAAAATCCTAAGAGACCTCAAGACAAAATGGATAGGGATGAGGTATAGACCTCCCTTGCTTCTTAATCAACCTCCTGCTTTCCATATTTCAACTAATCAAAATGATAGAATTTTTAATGAATGGAGAGAAGGTGTTGTCTTTCACAGAGGGTTCATCCATGACCCTATAAATTTTGATTCAACAACAAGAGATGAGTATGACATTAGTGCCAGATATGAAGAATGGAATAAAAGTCGGGGTTACAACTATGGAGCAAGAGGAACTGCCAGGAACTAGGAGGGGAAGGAAATGATGAGGTAAAAATAACCTCATCATAATGAAACCAGAAAAGCCTGTTTAGATAAGCTCAATCCTCATTCTCTGCCAATTAATTAAACTTTAGGAGAAATGATTGCTTATCTTTAAGGAAAATTATGCAAACTTTATTTCTTATGATTAATTGAGGTAATCTACCAATACGAGTTTAATGGGTTGTTTTGAGTGTTTTTGTAGAGCAATAATCGAACATCATGCAGCAGTTGCAAAATGTTTAACCAACATGTGCCTCAGTAACGATTGAAGATAGACATTGGGAACCTGCTCCTGAACATCAGGCTGATGAACCGAAGATATAGTTATTGTTAGTTTAATTTCTGTTAAGATCTTTAGTCAAAAAATTCATGGCTCGTCTCAAGCCTTCTTAATGTTTATGTAATGGGTTTTAAAGACAAGGGAGTTAGTTGTTATAGACTTTTTAAATGGCTATCCATGCCATCTAAAATCTAGGATTTAGTTAAAGTTTTTCTATAAAAATATAATTTCCCGAAGTTGAAAAGACGCTCAATAGTAATGTAATGTTGTTAACATTATCTCTAAATACTTATGAAACTATATTTTCTTAATTGTCTAGCCATGGATGATAATTGTCTTTAATGGAAGAACTTCAAAACCAATAGTGTGTGTGACTTGAGAACGAATGTGATAACCTGCGAGTTGGCCACTCTAGGAGGATAGCTTAAATAGATAAGTACTTACTGTTATGTTGTTTTTGTTACATAGATAACCATTCAGTAGGAAATCGTTAAGTTTGTCGGTTGTTGAGTCTAAAGTTCCGTAGCACTCTTTGTTTTCAATTATTATGAGTTACTTGTTGCAAATGTTAGAATCTTTTACTATTTAAAAGAATGTTTCATGGTATGTTTACTCATTTTTCCACTTCCGTAGTTTATCAGTTGTTCAGTTTATTTATTCCTGTGCTTTCTAGCTTAGTTGTTATGCTTTCTAAATTAGTTATCTTGTGCTTTCTAGTTTAAATATTTCTACTTTTCTTAGAATAAATTGTTTCCTAGTTAAGTAGTTAGATGGCCTTAGACTAAAATTGACTTCAGTAGTTTAAAGAAAAACAAAAAATCTAAGATGAGTTATCTAAATTATCTTCTATTGCAAACTACCTTGGACACTGCCTGATCGACTTATTGACATTTTATATTATAAAGTAATGGGACCTAACGAAAGCCTATCATGCAGCCCTTTGTACTAATGAAGAACATTAAAAATTAGAATCACAAGTCTATTACAAGCAACAAGATCATTCACAGGTCAATTTCCTCAATCTCCCTATTTCTTCTAACTTCATTCAACATCTTCTTGCAATATTTTTTTAGAAATCAATGGCACAATGAACCAATGATCTCCCAATATTAATTGTTTCTAATTAACACCTCTAACCTACCACAACCATTTATGCAACCCTCCCCAGGAAAATCAACACCTAACCTCTCCAACTCCAAATTCTGGAAAATGAATTCAAAATGAAATTATCAAAATCACCTCATCAACAACCACTATCTCCACCAAGCTTGTAACTTCTCCTCCATTCCCAAAATATTAAATAAATTAAAATTCATCAAAATAAAAATATCTAACTCTCTAATGCATGTGCAAATCACTCCCAGGAAGCATGGCCTTCACTAGTCGACACATTGATTCTGTCCCCTCATAAATAGGAGCTCATTTTCAAAAAACTCAACCAACACAACATGAGCATCTTACTCTTGCCTGTAGCTAATATGGTAAATTAAATGATCTAAAATATTTCATAACTCCAAATAAATCACATGCCCCAAGTTGATTTTTTCCAAATAAACATAAAAAAATGCATTTCCAACACTATCTCCCATTACAAATTTTACAACCAAAAATTGATTAATTATTAAATTCTAATTTTTGGACAAAGAAAATCAACTAACTACTCAAAAAAAGAATCAAATCAAGTCACCTCAAAATTTAGTCAATTTTGTTGATGCAATATTTCCTACAACCATGGATGCTCTAACATCACTATCTAATCTCTTAGAGATAGAGTCCTCCCCACATCTTCTATTACTCCAAGTAAATAGGCCATTGCTTGGATTTATATCAATCAAGTTCAACAAAACAATTATATTATCTCTAAATGCTAAAGAAGAAGGCTCAAGTCTAGTCACTCCTCCCCTCTTATCTTCCAAATTAGGGATAACATTCAATTATCTTGCCATAATCCAAGCGAATAATGAAGCAAGGGATCATACATATCTAATGTGAGCTCAAATGTGAGACTTAATAGCCAAATCAGTCAGGGCATAGATATTGGAAAAAAGAAAGACTTCTCCATAATCAAAACTTGAGTCAGCTATGGACAAGGAATGTCTACCTAAAACCCACCAAAGGGGAGAGATCTTTCACGGATCCCAAAGACAAGCAATACCTCCCACACTGTTATGTGCTCCAACACATTGACACTAACCCTATCACCAAAGTTTGGAAGCCACTTTGAACATGCCTTTCACAAATAACTTGGACTGTTGAATAAACATAACATCAAGAGAATGAATCTTGATCATTTTTCAAACATCCTTTTGTCTAGGGATGTTGTTCAAACCCCTTGCATTCCAAGAAAGTACAATGATTTCTAGGAATTAGAGAAATATGAGTCAAGGGTTTTGAATGAGCCCAACTCCACCAAGTTATCTTCCATTAATTTAATCTTATCTTGATACTTTTAATCCCCAACTTGGAGATCTTTTCCACATGCCCCTTTTTAAAATTCTTTTATCGAAGTCCCAACATAGGTACAACCTTGTTACCTTTTCTAGGTTCCTGAACCCCCACCTCTAGTTGTGGATCCAACATGACCAAAGTAGATCCTTGACCCACCTCATTACTCACAAGAGGGGCCACCACATTAGGAGATGATTGAACTTGATCAATATCCATTTGTGATTGGGATCTCCCTTCCAGTAAGTTGCTAAGATTGCCACTCTCTTTGGGAACCAATTTCTCCATCTCTAAAGGATTTATTTTAGACAAGGCACCATCCAATTTTACCTCTTACTGGTCAACTTCCTCCAAACCTTCAAATTGATTAAATGACACATCACCTTACCTATCCTTCAGGGTTCTTTTTTGGCCCCTTCCCTTATTATGAGACTTGACCGAGACAAAACCTTGCTTATCCATTTCCCCATCTAACATAAGGTTTTTTCCTTTATCCTTCATTGGAGCTGAGTGAGGAGGAACCTTGGCTAAAAGTCCATTGGCATACATTCTTGAAGAGTTATTTTTGGGGCATTTCCTCTATAAGTGACCATACTCGTGGAAAATATGACACCAAAAAGGGAGAGCCTCATAATTAAGCTATTGGATCCATGAAGTAGACCCAAATTGAATTTACATCGAATCTGGTAATGGATTATTTAAGTCAATCTCAACACAAATATGAGCAAGGGATATTAACTTCTTATCCAAAGTTTGTTGCGATGGTCCAATCGGTTTACCCAATAGAAGAGTAATCGTGTGCAAAATATCATTTCTCCATAACTCAAGCGAGAGTCAAGGAAGCCTTACCCAAACCATAAATATTAATGAAAGCTCCTCAGTCGAATTAAACTAAATATGCCAAGGTTTAATAAACAAACCCACTTGATTATAAAATTATGGGCCTCCTTCAAAAGCTTTGTTTCTATTTGTCAAGCAAGAAAACACCATCATAAAATAACTATTGGCCATTTGTATCACCTTCATATCCCCCTTTAGATTCCAAGTCCAATGAGCCCATGATTCCAGAAATGTGAGAGAGGCCCAAATTCCCATAAACTTGCAGATTAAGGCATGATTGCTTAAGTAATTCACATCTTCTTCAATAGAGTCTAGTTAGATAACCAATATCGGGCAAGAAAAACTCATTACTAAGCATCCATTCACTTTTGAAGCTCAGTATCCTCCCATCTATGATGATCCCATCCTATTCAAGGTATTTCTTAAGAAATTTGCAACTTTATCATGGCTAGATGAGGGAGGATTAACCCTCATCACCATCGCAAAGAAGGAATTTTTATCAAACCTTCGTGAATCTTCCATTGATGCCATACATTGATGAAACCCAATCAAAAGTAAAAGAAGAAAAAATAAAAGGGGAGAAACCCCACTCCAAAACCCCCACTACCCAACTCAAAACCCCCAAAAAATAAACTTATAGATCCACCAACAACCCACTCCAATAGCTATAGCCACACCTCCACCCAAAGCTTGTTGCAAACAGAGTCACAAAGAAAAACCATGACCCACACCCCCATGACAGCAAAAAATCCCCTCACAATCCACCTTGCAATAGATCCCAACACTACACCTTTAGAGAATAGAGAATGAGCCCTCACAAGTCGTGCCTAGGGCATGCAAGCCCTATCACGACCCATGTAGGCCATATGAATGACATGATGCCATCGCTAGTTTCATAATTTTCTTTCTTATATTTTCAAACTATATTTAATATTATATGATATATTTAATTATTATTTTATATTATTTAAATAATAATATATCATCATTAATATTAATTATAATATCTTAACGATTATTTTATAATATATTTATATAAATGTATATACTATATTAACTATTAATATAATTAATAGTTATTTTCAATTATAGAATTATTATCATGATATATATACATACATATATATACATAAACATAAACATACACACACACATATATATTAGACTGCAAGAATAAAAATCGGAATCAGGTAGTTGCTCCCCTATAAACTATAGTGCGCTTGGTAGAAAAAAATCATGTGACTAGTGATGTTGGCGTGACATGCCCTCTAATACCATGGGGAAAATGGGGAGACTAGACCTCATGAGCTCTTTCCTGCAAAAGGATGCTTTAGCCAATCGAGCTAGGTCCATTGCCCCAAATCCTACATTCCAAGCTTGCTAAACTCAAGCGTCAGGTGATTTTTGGAAATTTTATCAGTATTTGGCTATCTATGGAGTGCATCAGGTGTTGGATTGCTTAGGCTTGGGTTGGTTCAAACTTGGAGGTTTCCTTCCTAGAACTAGGGTTTATTCAGTTTGTTTTAAGTCATAATTCAAAAGGGATGATATATTGAGGGGGGCTCCTTGGTTTATGGGCAACACTGGTCTCTTTGCTAAGGCTTGGTTACCTAGTTTTGACCCCCATACAGAGCAAATAATGGAGGCTTTAATCTGGGTCAGGATGTATAAGCTCCCTTAGTAATTCAAAATGGAGGAGATCTATAAATTAATTCATAGTACTTTAGGGGTCTATTCACATTGCTCTTCAGATCCAAGAAATCAGGTTTCATCCTCATAGTATGAATATGTGTAAAGTTTGATATTAGAAAACCTCTTAAACACTCTATCCATTTGTCTTTAATCCTTGGCGAACAACTGCAAGAACTAGAATATGAATACCTACCAATAAAATGTTGTAGACGTGGCTCAATTGGGCACATCATGAAGAAGTGCAATTGACTTGTCAATCTCAAAAAGGCCAAGAAGGGGGCTCCTCCCTATGAGTCCTTAGGGGATGTCAAGAAGGATAATATTGTCTTAGTTGAAGAAACCTTTGCAGATTGTGTTGTGTCCCTGATTCATCCTGCTATTGGTAGCAATGATTCCCTTTGTGATCATTTTGTTCTTGTTCAATTAGAGGCTTTGGATTCCCTCAAACATAGCTCTACTACCGGTTAGACGTCCACAAACTCAATAGAGATATTTAAATCTTCTTAAAGAGTTGAATTTCTCTGGATTTTCATTTTTTTTTCTTTTTTCTTTTAATATTTCTTTTCAACTTTTTTATTTTCTTTTCAATTTGCAATCATTGAAGCTTACTATTAGGTTTGGGAATCATAGTGATAGCAAAGACAAATCTTTATATTTTTCACTTAATATAAGCATCCACTATTCCCAAATTTTCAAGAGACATTAAGATGTTATGATATATGTGGTTTCTCTAAATATTTTAATTCATTACTTATCAGATGGAATACACCTTCATGGGACACTACAAACAATTTTGATCCATAGAAAAATTACAAAGCCTCAAAATTACAAAGCCTATATAATGACTAACTTTTATTTACAAAATGCCCCAAAATATTTATTACTTTAAGAAGATACAACTTGCTCCATTTAATCATTCCAAAAAAATGAAGACCTCTAAATAAACACAACCAAAAACAAAAGAAACCAACTAACCTAATTATGTACAATACACCTTCTAAAAAAAGGCTATAACAACATAAATTAATACTTACATTCACATTATTTTTCAATATGTGTAGAGATATCAATGCATTGGTCATAGTTTTGAGTTTTGCAAATTCATCCTTGTACTCAAAAGTTCAATCTTATTACTTTCATATTCCATAAAATGATCATGGAAAATTAACAATTGAGGTATCTCTTTATGTTTATGATTAAACCATATCCATGTTGTATATCTCAATGTCACGTCCCCTTTCTAAAATAACATTTTTTGTAAGCCCAAAATAGTAAGTCTTGATCAAAGGATGAAGTGAGAAAAATAATTTCAAATTTAAATAAATTAAATCACCTTGGAAGATAGATTTATAAATATTCATGAATCTCATCTTGAGACCAAGTTGGGCGTGGGATTCTAGTGGTGCATGTTAATGGTCAAATTTGGTGATTTTCCTCTTGGCAATGGGAGTTACAATCTTTATGGCGACTTATTCTTGTCAACGAGAGTTACAATATTTCAATTCAATATTCCCCCTTGGGGCATGGGATTTGGGTACCCAATTTAGGTGTTGGTAGTGGTTTGGTATAATATTACTTTTGTCTCCTAAGTTGGAATTCATTTTATGCATTGTTTCTCTCACAGTTTATGACTTTTTCTTCTGAGGCTAGTAAACTGATGAAGGATGAATCTCCAAGGATGATAAAATAGGGGGATTGATACTCATAGACAGTGGTTCTAAGGGTCTCTAAGAGAAATTCCACACAGGGATTGTAGTGGTTATGATAGTTATCCATTTGTGTTCTTGTTCTATTTTGATTGCAAGAGTTTGATTCAATTTTGGAGTGCATAGTTTATATTTTGTGTTCCAAATTGTATTGTACTTGTTAGAAACATATTTTGATGATATTATAGTATTTATATATGTACCTTGTTGTTCAAAACATTTTTATGAAGTTTGGAGAGTTTGTGTGGATTTGATAATAGTTTTTGTGGGTATTTGAGCTTCCTAGTTAAAGATTTCTTTGGTGTATTTTATATAGCTATTCATTGTTGTTATTTTATGTATTTAACAACAAAAATGATGTAAGACCATGTTAAGATATGTAATAAATCATTCTAGATCAGTTGCACAATACTCGATTTCAACTTGGAGTATTTTGGTGTTCATTTTAGTTATTCGATTTGCACTATTTTTAGTTTGATTGAAATGGAGATTTTTTAGATTTGAAATTAATATTTTAATTAAGGGATAATACACTTAAATATCCATAATAAAAATAACAAGCATCACAATCTACTGAGAAAAAAGAGATATAACCTGATTTGTCAGTTCTTTAGCCATAAGTGTTTGTTCTTCATCAGTTGGTCTTTCATCTGACAATTTACATCATCTTCAAGAGGACATAATTCATGATGCATTATTCCTCTTACATTAATGATGCAAATTATGTTCATCAATTAGTGGTCTATTGTGAAAATGAGATCTATCATTCCTAATATCATAAACATGTAATTTTTCACCTTTTTTTGAATCATTATGTAGTAGGAAGAATGAGTCTATATGTCTCTTCTCAATTAAGTCTACATAATCAACACCCTTAACATCTCTAGACATTTCCATTACCACTACAATACACTTGTAATCTCCATGAACTGCATGGTTACTTGACTTTTGTCTTTAAGAAGTACTCCAATGTCTTCTTTATTTTCTTGCATATCAACATTATTTAAGTAAAAATATTCATTGTTAAAACATGATATACATGAATCTGTCCCACTTAATTCATTTTAATTGTAACAAGGAAACACCATTTAACAAATGAGATAACTTCCCTGTTTCAACTTCTAATTGGCCTTGTATTTGTGTAGGATCATGTACATCAATAACAAAATCTTCTGAATCTTCTATTTTCATATTTTAGTTTTCAAATAATTTGTTCTAACTGAGTGGCAAGGTATTTGGTTGCATCAAGCTACAAAAACTTGTAATTGATCATTTAATTTAGAAAATTTTGATAACACATTATTATATACTTTATTAACTGTGACTTCCTTTGTTGCTATTCCGACATCTCCTCTAATGAATGCACAATTAAACTAATCTAACAACTATTCACACTTCTTTTCATGGTTAATTATGTCAATCAACTAGAGAAAATAATTCTCAACATTTTCATTGTTAAAATCAAACCTAGGAACATTTAATTGACAAGCATTTTTTGATTGCAAAGTTTTCACATGATTATTAAATGCATTCAATTTTTTTTAAATTTTATTTTCATTGTCATGTAATGATTGGAAATAAGGTATTCTTTCTTTTGTACAATCATTAAATGACTCATACCTACACTCAGCTCCATTCACATTTGAATTTTGATAAAATAATTGAGGACTTTCATCTTTAACATAACATGATTCATTATTGTAACTTCCTGGAACAAATTTAAAGAAAGATAGTTGCTATTATTTCTTCTAGATAATTTATAACTTCTTGTATTGTATCTTCTTATTTCTCAAGGGTTCTTTCATTTTCTTGAAAAAATTCAAGCTTGTATACTCTTGAGAAAAAAGTCTTTTTAAAGCCAAATCTAACCTTCTAAGGAAAGTTAAGCAATTCATTTCACAATGTTTTGTAGATTCATGTATCTTGCATCGTCTTGATAAAAAAGGAAATTTTTGAGGATAAAGTTTTTCATTTAAGATTTCCTAGAAGAAAGGAATGTTAACTTGAATTTTTTCTTCACAATAAGACTCACTACATCACTAATTTTCTATTTCAAGCTCATATTGCATTGTCTTGATAAAAAAAGCAAATTTTGAGGATAAAGTTGTTCATTTAAGATTTCCTAAAAGAAAGGAATGTTAACTTGAATTTTTTCTTCATAATAAGACTCACTACAACACTAATTTTCCATTTCAACCTCATATTTTAATTTATATTTTTTAATTCTCAAATTTTTAGTATTTTTCAGATATTTAAAGAGATCTAACATATCTTAGAATAAAAATTTGAAAGATTATTCTAGCTCTAGCTCATGTAGGTCCTCCTTCTAACACCAATATGTTGATGTGTTTCGCAGTCACAATCAACTTAGATAAAATTCACAAAGAACCCGACACCTTTAATATTATTTAGTTTTAAGAGTGTCAAATAGTATTATTTTTTAAATGGAGAAAACAATGTATTGATAGAAAAATTTGAAGGTTATGAGTTCCACACCTGGCAGATCAAGTTACAGTTGATCCTTATTGAAAAGGATTTGTGGGATGTGGTAAGTGGAGCAACAACAAGGCTGACTGATGCTGATGAAATAACAAAGTGGACTACAAAGGATAGAAGGGCAATAGCTCTGATTGGTCTTGGACTATCAGATGCATACCTCCATCATATCAATTTAAAAAAGACCTCAAAGGAAGTATGGGATGGTTTGAATTCTTTGTTTGGATCACAAGCAATGAGCGCAAAAATGAGCTTAAAGCAAAAACTGTTTAGGCTAAAAATGGTGGAAGGTGATAATATTGTTCAACATATCATTAAGTTTCGTTCTTTATTGAATCAACTAGATGGGATAAATGCTACAATAGATGATGATGCTAAAGCTATTTTGTTAAATAACATGTCTCCTAGTTATAGTAATACTGTATTCACATTGAACAAAGTAAATGCTAGCCTAGAAGATACAATATCTACTCTAATTGATGAAGGAGCTAAGAAAATGGACCTAGTTTTAGAGGAAACTGCAATGTTTGGTACAAACAAGCCTAATCGTTCCTTCAAATCTAGTTCTTCTACATCCAAGGGAAATGATTTTTCTAGGGCTAAAATTTTATGCTACTATTGCAAGAGGAAGGGATACATTGCTACGAATTGCACTCAATGTGCTAAGGATCTCCTTGATGGCAAGCTAAATACAGATAAGGCATTGGCTGCAGATGATGATGAAGTATGCCTTAATGGGGTGGCTATTGAAGACCCTCCACACAAAGAAAGTGAGGAGGAATATGTTCTCTAAATCAAAAAAATTGGAGGCATGAGGCAACGAAGGAAGGAGGACAATTAGCATCCTCTCGTCAGTCACCAATGACGAGGCCACTCATCATCTTTGGTGACATTTTATTTCCTTTTATGCATGATTTGTTTTTCAGTGTTATAGGTCATGTGAATATGTGGAAATTTCACATTTTGGGGGGGAATAATGCACAATGTTCCATTCCTAGTTTGTGATATGTATGTTGATTTCTTTATAAATTCCCTGATGTACAAGCATAATGGTGAACAAAAGCACTAGAGTAAGTTCATGAGCCACAACAGTTGGTTTACTGCAGTTGGAAGTGCTAAGGTGGAGAATGTGGAAATTGTTGATATTGTAAACATTTGTATAGGAGAGTAGCTGGATACATAGATCCTCTAACTGTCAGACTTCTTGGAAGTATGGTCGGTTGGTGATAAGTTCATTGGAAGTGAAAGCGGGATAAGTTCTCATATGTAGGTGATCATATGCAACAAGATCCAGATAGCAGTATGTAGACCTAAAAGTATGCATAGGCATACGATTTTGTTTCCAAGTTGTGTGATGATCTTTCTCTCCATGTTCACATTAAGGGGGGTTGTCTATTATAGTTGTGATTATTTATTTAGTTTGTTATATAGGTACGTTTGTGTTGAGTTGTTAAAACAACTCAAATATATTTAGGGAGTTGTTATAGGAGTTTCCTATAATATAGGAAATACAAGTCCTATATATATGTAATGTATTTGATATGAAAAGGATGAAGCATATTATCGTGTGTAAAGTCTTCTATCTGCCTCTACCTAAATTTCCAACACTTTACCTCTCTTGAAAAAAAATAAAATTCTAGAACAAAATTCAATTACCCCAAGGTTCCAATTGTTAGGTCTTGACTTGCAAGGTAACTCAATAGTTTGATGTGTTTATTGTTTCAACAAAGGGACTTACGTACTAAAACTGTAAGATAAGGTTAGATTTAGAAAATAATAATTTTATTTGCATATTCCACCCTAAATAAGTTTATGTGATAGTTTTTCCTTTGGAGATTACACCATTTATGTATAATTGTGATAGGGTTTGGTGAAGTATAAACTAGTAATGATATCTTTTTATAGTTATGGAGTGTATTCGTGCAAGATTGCTAAGAAATTTAGGATTTCTAACCCTTTCCTCTCTCACCCTCTCTTTTTTCATTTTATTTTAAAATTTAATAATTTTCAATGCATCAAAATATTACAGATTAGATGGCATAAAGTGTTATGAAATGCACAATTTAATTAGATTATAAATCAAAGAGCACTTATTCAAGGTGGAGTTTGTAAATAAAATTGTTATTTTCCAAATATAACCCTGGGTAAAAGTACAAACCCGTGTCACGCTTTATAAAGGAATCAACCAACACCAAAAAATTCTAAACTTCGACCACATAAAAGTGATCTTTATGTTTTGAATTTCAAAATGATGTAAACTAGTGAAATGTAGAACTCTTGATGAAGTTTATTACTGTAATTTTTAAGATTTTAAAAAAATAAAATTGATATACTTTTTTATCAATTTAAGGGCAGATTTTAAAATGCTAAAAATTTCAAGAAAAAGGATTGTTTAGTTGACATCAATAAACAAATAGAAAACAACTTCATTTTCCCCTAATCATTTTTCTCCAAATAAGTAACTTCAATATATAGTGCATGGATTTTTTTTTTTTGAAATTTTGATGTATTTTTTTTTTCTCGTAGTAACATTTTAAAATCAAACTTACCAAAATCTGATAGTTTTCATTTGACATCAACTATTGTCTACATTTTTTTATGATTTTCAAAAAAACAAATTATACCCTTTTGAAGGGGATTCTCTACTCTAGTGCACCATATATTTTTTGTTTTTTTTAATATGTTTACTATTTTTTTAAAAATTTCTAATCGTCCTCTTTTTTAAATTTAACAACCTACTTGCATTATTTTAAAATATATATATTAAAACTAATCAAAATATCAAAAAATGATATATTTCGATTCACTACTCCGAGCTCTACAAAAGGGTTTTTTTTTTTTTAAATCATTCTGATTGAAAAAATATTTAGTTGAATTTGAAAGTTTCAATTTTTTTTGAAAAAGGTTGAGTTGGCTGCCAACTAGGATGCCACACAGACAGTTTCAGTAGAAAGGGTTTCAGGCAAAAGGGTTTTGATTGAAACCCTTTTGAAACTTGTCACACAAATTGAGTCATATTTTAAAATGACAACGAGATAAATTCAATATTTTTAGTTTCAAACGAAAGGGTTTTCCCCAAAACTATATGTCTCATGTATAGGCCACATGGTTTCAAGTGAAATTGTTTAGGTCAAAACAGTTTCGCTCAAAACCATTTAGTTGGTTGAAAGTGTGACACAACTTTATGCTTTTACCTCCTATCTTGTAGTTTCAGTACATAAATCCCTTTGTTAAAATAGTAAACACATTGAACTGATGAGTTACCTTGCAAGTCAAGACCTAACAATCAGAGCCTTGGGATAACAAAATTCTATTCCATAATTTAATTTTCTTTCAAGAGAGGTAAAGTTCTTTGTGAATTTTATCTAAGTTGAATGTGACTACAAAACACATCAACACTACCATGGGCAACATTATCTCTAGAAATTATAGGCTAAGAGCCACATAAGCTAGGGAGCATGAATTGTTATCACAATTGATAAATTGGCTTCACCCATGATGATTCCCTTAAGAAGGAGAGGATGGACTCAATGGAACTTTAGAAATAATGCAAGGGGAATTCCCCTAATATTTCAATAAAGCCTAAAGATATGCAACTTCAAGTACAAATTTACTAGCTTACACCTGAATTTGCATAAGCACATTAAAATAAATAATGGCTTTAATGTATAAAGAAAAGTGAACATCAACTAAACAATTAGAGAAAAGAGCTATATTTATATCTTTCCAAATATTGAAGATAATTTTCACCTTGAAAGAATGCCAAATTTAGGATACTTGAGCGTGAAATAAGGCCAAAATTAAAAAAGCGCCATATAATAAGAAAGTAGAGTAGGTCTGAACGATTGAAGAAATAATAAATTCAATACCAAGCTTCCTAAGCTCCGAGAAAAAAATATAAAAGGTGCTTGAAGTTTTCCATCTATCCACACAATGGACAATTGAGATTGAGAATACCCATATGAGCCAAATAACCACCCTAAGGAAGGCCTTGATAAAGAATCTGCTAGGAAAAGTGGGCTAACTAAGGCTCCAAAACTACCAACCAAAAGCATTGTAATTGGAAACTCCAGATCTCAATAGAGGACTAAAGTTTCTACCAAATATTTAGCTAATCCACCTTATGAAGATGGGGGGACAACCATAAATAGCCTTTGTAAGGCCTATACTCATGAAAGGGTGCATTTGGGTACCATTTCTAGTCTTTCCACCAAAGTTTAAGAGGCTTAACCCCATTTTTATGAAGCATCTAGGGGGAATAACATTAAGCATCAACTAAAAAGTCTTTTGGTCCTAGTTAGCAAGCTTGAATTTCAATTTGAATTTAGGCAAGGAAAGAAAATTCTAGGTGGCTTTATTAATGAAACTTGGCAACCACAAATGCATCTCTTAAATAATTTCAAGGCATGGGTCCATGACACTTTAGCCAATGGGTAGTAATGACAAGAGATAATTAGATACCACTGAATGGATTGCTGATTGATGGATTTTTTTTACAAAAATCATTTCTTGCCCAATGAAGCCAAGGATTGATAGCTTCCTAGTATTTTTAGACACTCTTGCTAACAAAAGTGTCTTGAATCTTGATAGTTTCTTTCATGGTGAGAAGAGTATTGAAGTCCAGGCCCCTCCAATCTGTATGACCTATAGGCATTCCAAAACTACTACAATGGTCAAGATGAGAATTTCCTAAGCTTCACTTCCCTCTAATGCTTTCGTAATCTATTTAGCACATAGAATAATATCTTGTTTGTGGATAGAAATAAAGCCTAGATCTCTAGAATCATGAGATAGGTAGCAAAAATCTCAGGGCACATGATGGAAGCCTTGATGCCCTTCATTGGAAGTTAAGAGATAATATCTAAGGAGTTTTTCAATTTGCAAATATGAAGCCTTGAAAGGAACCTAGTAAGAAGATTAATATACATGTGTGGCAACTATTTTTTTTTAACATATTTGAAATTTACCACTGAAAGAAAGAGGCTTGGTAATCTAATAATTAAGGTTTTTCAATTCTACCAATCACAACTTGCCATAGTGTGGAGGGAAATGTCTGAAAAGTAAAGGGTATACACAAAAGATGAAACACTTCCCCATGATCAATCAACTTCTAGCCAAAATGTTCAAACCAATTCAATTTGGTAAGAAAGGATTGCCTATAACACCAAGTCTTTGACATAGAATGCTCAAATTAGAGGCTTGGTAGAAAATATACAAGAACTAAAGGGATTATGTGATATTGTTTTCTTTCTCAATAAGATTGAGAAATAGTCATTGAAAAAATGAGCATTAACTAGCTATTGAGAAGAATTGGGAAAGATTACCCCCTTAACTAAGGATTGTGAGACCCCATAAACCAGGAGGTAACCAAATCCTTTAGTAATAAGAACATAAAGCATTGGTGAAAGAGGGAAGCCTTGATAAATGGACCTATGAAGCCTAAAAGGTAAATATTGTTGATAAAAAATAGTAATGCAAAATTAAGCATATATAAAAATCTCCACAAACTGGACGAAATAAAGTGCAAATCTACGTGCTTGAAGAATGACAAGGATAAATGACCATTCAATGTTGTCATAAGCCTTGGAAAAATCAATCTTGTGAAAAATAATAGGTTGCTAAGAGTGACGAGACCATTCTGTTCCTTCCCAAACAATAATAATATTGATCATAATAAATTTGGATAATCTTTCTATCTATTCTATCAATATGAAGCAAAGTAAGGTCTAAATTTTTTATTTTGTTAGTGGCCATGTTACCTTGACCTTACCTCTTGCATCAAAAGCATCCAATTAATTTAATAATCTAACAATGTTCTATAAATTTCTTGCTCATTCCCTGATGAGCATCATATATATGAAAGAAGAAAGTTAGAAGCTTGAATGATATTTAGAAACATTCTGTCATTAAAAATAATATGGATTTTTTAAATAAATGGAATACAAATTTAAATTTAACTATTGTAAGTCATAAAAACTAACACATGATAATTAGAATAACCTAAACATTACCTCTTGCACATCAAATCCATACAACCGATTTAATAATTCTAATATTATTCTTTTTTTTTAATAGAGGGGTAAACACTTTTGACTTGGAGCTATGAATTGGTGAGGTCACAAACGAGGGAACTCATCCCGAACGTAAAAACTAAACAATTACACCCCAATGGGGTTTGAACCTTGATGGAAAGAATATCAACACAACAACTTAACCATCACACCATGCCACTATTGGAAATTCTAATATTATTCTTTAAATGTCTATGGAAGAAGCAAATTAGAAGCTTGAATGAAAAATAAATATCTTGTCATTTAAAGCAATATGAAATTTTTATTAGTAGGACTACAAATCTAAATTTAACTCTCTCAAGTCTTGAATTAAAAATGTAGTAATTAGAATAACCTAGACATTATAAACTATAAATGATAGTTATTTTGTGTTAACTGATTGCTAAATATAGATTTTTATATTTGGAAAAGGTATTCAAGATTTTTGGGGACACATTTTAATAAAAAAACATCTTATTGTTGATTGACATAATAGGAATTATATTTAAAAGATCATAACATTAGAAAATTGATTTAAAAACTTTAGAGGAAAGAAAACTTGTTGGCATAATTTATTATTCCACCTATTATATTTACTCAAGTAACTAGTTTTTTTCACTTTGATAGAGTAATCTCCCTAATCCTAAGTGTTAGGGTGTTTGAGTCAATTTCTAGCCTTGGGTAGGATTTTGGACTTTCTCATACTATCATGCCTCCCTTTCATTCCTTGTAGGCATTAGTATGTCAAAACATTAATTCTCACCTCCTTGCATCAAATATCACCAATTCTTGATCATTGCTCCTTCTAGCATTGGGTATTTGTGAAGTTGAATTGCTATCCCATCTTGTATTGGATATATCTTAAACTTGATCCTTAATCCTTCATGTATCGATATTGCCAACTCCTAATCCCTTCTCCTCCTTGCGTCATCCCTACTCCCTTTTGTTTTTGAAACCTAATCCCTAGTTCTTTTACATACTGCTAACTCTCGATCCTCACTTCTCCCTACTTTGGGTATATTTGAAGCTCCTCCTTGAGTTAAGTGTCTCCAAAAACCAATCCCTGCAATCCATCTTCTCTAACTATCTAAACCCTTGAACCTTTGCACATCTTCACACCCTAGCATCCTCACATCTCATTCCTTTCTCCCCCAACCTTAGACTTTTGAAGAACATAATGATAATATGCCAAACAAAGATATTTTCGAGAGGCATCCCAACTATGGATATTCAAGTCCCACTTGCTTTTACATCCTTCTAGTACATGTTTCCCTAGACCACAATTTATAGAATGCCTCTTCTTAGACCCCTATTATTCAAACAAATGATTGCACCAATCTCCATAGTTGACCAAAGATGTCATTAATGGGCTCAATTTTGAATGTAAAATGGTAAAAAAATCTCAAACAACTCTTAACGTGTGTGGGCCCATGCTAGGCCTTTAACCTCTATATAAGACATGCTACTTCATTAACTTGGATCATCTTTGGGGAATTTTCATCAAACTATAACTTTGGTTCAAGCTTGTGTGTTCAACTATTGGATCCAAGGATAAAAAATTAGGTTTATCGAGATCAATGGATGAAATCTCATTAGTTTACTAGAGTTTAGAGGATGAAGTTCTTTTGAATTCATGAGAGCAACTTCATATGAAAGTTGTATTTACACTTCAAAGATAACTACAAAAAATTGAGATCACTTTTATTGGAAACATTGCAGCTTAAAAAATTGTTGCAAGGAATGTGTACACATAATTTCATAAAATGTGCACTTTTTAAAGAAATGAATCCCAACCCTAAATGAGTATGCATTCCAAACAAGTACCTATATATGTTTGGGTATCTATTCCTAAATGGGTATCCATCCTAAACACACATATTTAGGAAAGTGCACCCGTTTTGAAAAGCTAATAATGACTATAATGGAAACAAGTACCCATTTTCATTTACTTAATGAACTTCCAAAGCCCATATGTTTAACAAAAAGTGCCACTCCTTTTCATTATTACGAAAATGCACCTACTGGAAATAAGATTTTAAATTATAGTTTTTTAGATAGATATTTTGGACTTTTGTGATAATATATTATGAGAACTTTTCCAAAAGATGACCACGTGAGAAATCAACCCTATACATGACATGCCAATTGTTGTCAAATTAATTTTGGAAAAATATTTTATTTGTAAATGTGATGTTCAATATAATGTTTATTTAAATACTAAAAGATACAAATTAAAACTCTAGCAAACAACAACACTATGATCATTGTAAACTATTATATATAAATATTATTAAAATTATGTTATTTTTATCAGGATTCAATTACATAATTTTTGAGTCAAACTCATTTACACATATTTTATGAGTAATAGTTCACACGAACCCATCTCTCATGAGAATAAATGATCCACTTAGCACTCATTAGATTTAGATGATGTTCGCAAGGTGAAGCATCGAGACTACCTAAAAGATCATCTATCCTAGTACTACTTCGACTCAAAACACAATTAATCATGAAATTTTCTCAAGAGCAAACCCATTTGACTTACTACCCCATTATTATTACTAAAATTTATAAACATATATTATTAAAAAATAATTTAATTTAATATAAACTTTTATTTTGTCATAATATTTTTACTTAGACGGGGTTCATCCCATAGTGCGATGGTAAGTGGTTGCATTGTTGTTGTGGCCACTAGGATTTGAGTCTTTGCCGAGTTATCATGATCGTAGGCATCAGGGCTTCGTTGATCCAATGTGCTCGAAGGCTTGATCCACAACATTGAGGTTGCTACTGATGGCGTTCATGCCATGTGCCATGTGTTCATGCCTGAAACCCATTCCCTCGCTAGGTTGGTGTACTCGCAGGCTCTATGCCCCTGTTGGGCTAACATGCTCGCGAGAACAGACTGTTACTTGCATTCATGTCGGGGAGGAGGTCCTGTTTGTGTCCTCCATGCTAACTCAAACTGAACTAAAAATTCTTGATATAACCGATTTATTTTTTATTAAAGTTAGATTTTTATATCTTAAAAATAATAACCCATTAAAGTTTGAAACCATTTGAAAGAGCTTGATATCAACGATTTTCAAGTTTGGAAATTCAAATGTAGACCCAAATGAAGACGACAATCTGACATCATTTTCCACATGTAATGTCCCCTCTTGACATGTTCCCTTTATCATATGTCTTTATCGCACTCTGTTTTTGAAAATTCCAAAGCAGACACTCTACCTAGGTAGTCAATGCATGTAAAAAAAGTGAATTTCCCCGAATTGCTTACGTACCCTAAACTATATTAACTACCATGCAATTTAAATAAAAGATTATTTAATTTATAACCACCTCATTTTTGAAATACCTTAATTTAATACAAAACCAATTAAAATCAATATATAAATAAAGCAAACCATTAATTAAATACCTAACAAATTCAAATAAACAAATCAAAATTATTAATTTAATACAACCTGGCGCATTGAGATTCCAGGTTAACCAAACTGCCACGTGGCAGCCATGCAGATATGTATTAAAATTCAGTGTACATCCAAAAACGTTGTAACCTCCCCGAATAATTTAATTATTAAATTGGAAACATCAATTTTTTTGTTTTAGATTTTGAACTGTCATTAGACGAAAAATCAAATTAATTGTGAATTACAGACTAATAATGCCAATTTTTTTGGCGCTTTCTCAGCCGTCCGATTGAGGAAGACGTTGGAATATTATCCGTTGAAATTCGAAATGTTCTCCGCCCAGTTGTCTGACAGTAAAATAAGTTAAAATATTAGAAGGAAAAATAATTAGAGGTAGAGCCAATAGAAAGCGTCCCACATGTGCAGGCGCGCATATCCGGGCCGCAAAAGACTGCTGCCATGTGCTGTGCCAGCTGTCACGCACAGAGAGATGGAGCCGGGTTGGCAGGTATGGCATGCACAACAGTTGGTTTTATGATGATGGGTGGTATTCCGGGATTTACGAAGAAAAGCGGTTTTGGCGGTTTTATATTGGGAAGCGCCATGGGATGTATTTATTGTTGTTGTGGGGAAGCTTGGGTGCAACAAGGCGGAAGGAGTTCTTTCTTGTCTGTTGACGTGATTTACTAACAGACATGGCGTCCTCCACGGCGTTTGCCAAGGCCTTGGTGCTTCTTGCTTTGGTGCTTAATTTTCTTGTACCTTTGACCAGTGCCGTGGCTCCTGCACCTGCTCCTGAGAGTGATGGTAAGATCTGGTGCCTTCATTGTTTTGGAAAAATGTAGGATGTTGGTTGAAAATTATGTTTCTGATTTGGCTTAGAATAATGGGATTTGTGGGCTCCTGGCTTGGGTTAAGATAATGGGATTTGTGGGCTCCTGGGCTGGATTTGGATAATGGCATTTGTGGGCATTTGCATTGGGTTTAAGGGATTTGTGGGCATTTGCATTGGGTTTAAGGGATTTGTGGGTATTTCTTTCGAGTTTAGTTTACTGGATTTTTAGGTTATTTTTGGTCTTAAGGTGGTATTGTGAGATTTTTGGGTCTTTTGTTTAAGATAGTGATATTTGTGGGTATTCGCTGAGGGGATGATACTTCACGAATATGTTTCTTGATTATGTCATTCTTTGATTAAGATTGGGACTGAGATTGTATATTGAGTATCTTTAATGGATTGGATATCCCTCAACTGAAGAGTATTATTATTGTAGGCTGAGGAAATATCAGAATAGGCTTGTACAGTATTATTATTGTAGGTTGAGGAAATATCAGAATAGGCTCGTACAAGCACCCCTATTGAATATTAAAAAAAGGTGACATTGTATGTAATATAAAATTCATTCATTGAAAAAGTGGTGCTGTGTGTGAATGAATGAAGATTTTAATAATGACTATGAGGCGGAACAGTCTATAGGATCCAACAGAATGGAACACCACAACAGCCCAGGACAAAACTAACCACCAACCCAGCAACTACTTGAGCCCCTTTCCTTTCGAATCTTAGATCCAATGTGAGTATTTGGCTTTGGGGACTCGTTAACTTAAAGGATTTGTGGTCATTTAGCTGAATCTGAAGTAATGGGATTTTTCCATTAGATAATAGGATTTGTGGGCATTTTGCTGAGTTTAAGATTGCATGTGTGGCCATTTTAGTTGTTTAAGATAATGGGATTTGTGGGCGTTTGGCTGAGTTTAAGATTGTATGGGCACTTCAGTTTAGTTTAAGATCATGGGATCTGTGGGCTTTTAGCTTAAAATAAGATAATGGTACTTGTGAAGATTTGTTTGTAAGATTTCTGAGCATTTGAAGTTATTTGTTAATGGGTTTTTATCTTAATATAAAGGAATCGGTGCTTTTTTTTGGTGTATTGCAGGGACTGCCATTGATCAGGGCATAGCTTATGTGTTGATGTTTGTGGCGTTGCTATTGACATATCTGATTCATCCGATGGATGCATTTCCGTATACTCTGTTTTGAAGGGGAAGGGGAAGGGGCATTCTTGTTTGTATTATAGAACCTGCAGCATTTATTTCTTCATTGGGCAGAGGGGTTGTGTTGTTTTTGTTTTGTGGGGGCTGTGATTCATCCATTCACCATTGGTGCAGATTGATTTACATCATTTTGTGTATGTAGATGTAGATGCTTCTGATTTTAGAGGATCTCCATTTTTGTAATATTCTTTCTGATAAGTATTGAGCGGCCCACGCTCTTTCTTCTTCCTGTTGAAGGTTGTATTTGGTATGCAACGTTTCATTCTTTTTTTCTTTTGTTAGTTTAAGCATTTTCCTGTTGCACGGTTGTAATCTAGCGTTTGTGCTGTTCGTAGATTTGATGTTTTGCATGTAAAAAAGCAGGATTTTTAGTTACGAATATAAATTAGTTCTTAAGGGTTCGACAGCTTAGTAATAATAGATATTAATATGCCGAGGTCTCATACCTTCCTAGCAAGTTTCGAAGTTTTAGATGGATTCTATTTGTATTTACTTAAGGAAAAGGAGTGATATAAGTTTAAGCATAGATATTTATTTAAGTTAAGATAAGTTTAATGCTTATAAAGAAGGAAACCATTTGTTTTTGGAGCAGCATTTTTAGTAATAGCTTTTTATTACATTTTTAACAAAGTACCTTTTAAAAAAGGATGCAATCTATTTAAAATATGATTTATTTTTAAATTGAAAAAATAAATCTAATTTAATGTGATTAAGAAATTGAATTTCAAAATTCTTCGTTTCAAAATTTATGAACATATGTAATTACAATCTTCAAGCCAAAATGAAGAGTTCAACAAAGGACAGAATAGAAAACCACTTGCAAGAGTTGTATACATCATTACGAGGTGTTTTGTCAAATAGTGTATGCGGTGCCTTGTTTGTACCAGCCATGGCTCTGTTGGCCCCTCAAATGGGGTTGGCACGGTCCCTTTGTCAAGCTGTTTAAGTTCTATATTTGTCATATATGTCAGACTAGTCAATTGAAATTAATTTGTCATATAATGTGACTAAGCAATTGGAACTAATTTGTTATATATGTTGATTAGTTTCAATTGTCTAATTGATATCAAGCAGGTTAAGTTACATATTTGTCATACATGTCAACTAGTCAATAGGAACTATTTTGTATATGCTTTCAAATTGGCAAAGATTGAAGATTGGCTTCATTGCCATTCATAGTATATAAACATTATGTGTAACATTTCTAGCGCCCCAGATATGGTGCGAGGCAGCAGCCTTTTCATGAATTTCCCTTTATAAATTGTGTAGCATGATTTATTCCACACTTTGTCTATGTTAAATTGCTCTTGAGGACACATGTTCTTCCCTTGAGGCTACCTTATAACCACCTAGATCCTTAGAATAAAAGACCTCTAAAAGGTGACCCGCTAGACAAAATTGCTATGTTGTCTGGCAATTTCTTTTTCTCCAACAATGCTACTAGGTGAAATTCCCACGCACTGCTCTGTTGGAATATCGATAAGGTGAATGGTTGTGTTGAATTTGACCAATCGAAGTGTTTCTTCTTCCACATTTAGACGAGCACTTCCTTACACAGGCAAAAGCACAAAATCTTCTGGACGGTTAAAACATAGCTGCATTCTTCTATTGCATGTAGATCAGGTCCACCAATACGAAATTTGTTCGTAACATGGAGTTCAGAATTGGTAGCAAAGAGTGTTGGAAATTGTGTAATATTGTAACAAGATCAGAATTTGTTTGAAGAACAGTCTACACGTTGCTAATATGTAGTGATCATTTCAAGTAGACCATTTGGGTTTCAACTTGTAGGGTTAAAAAGGTGCGAGAGAAAACAAGGCATCAACAGTTTTAGATGAAGTGAATGATAACTATTGTGGTGTGAGGAAAGTCCAAGAAGCACATTTTTCCAAGATCAAGCCAAAGGGAAAAGAGTTAGGAGAGTGGAAAAGAGTTAGGAGAGTGCAGAAGAGAGAGCAGCAGAGGTAGTGGGCATGGGCATAGAGCTAAAAAGCATGCTTGGTAGATTTTTTATTTTTATTTTCAAACGTGTAGAAGAGATAAATTGGGGGTGGGAAGATGAAGGAAAGTTGATCATTGATTGACATCTTAATGTTCAAGACTACTTTTTATTCTATCAATTGAGATTTAGCGCCACCTTTTAATTTGTAGATTTGGAAGCTTAGCTTGTTCCATCTTGCTCGACTAAAGTTGCACTTCCATTTAGAATTCAATTAAGGTCCAAGAGGTTAATGGGAGGAGTTGTTTATAGATGGTTTTGAGAGGGAAAAATTAGATACTTCGCATGTTGGGCCATTCTCAATTCTTTAGGAAGTTATCATGGCAAGGGGTAGACAACAAACAAGAAAGTTGGATAAGTTGAATTGAGATTTGAGTTGCTTCCAAGACATCCAAATAAAATTAATAGGTTCCCACAAGTCACTTTAAAAACTTAAATTCCTTTTTTAAAAGGGTGTTTTTCCCTAAAGTTTTTGATAATTCCGTGGGGTTTGCCTTCTTGTTAGATTAAGCAATTCCACTAGATTGAAGAGGTAGCAAAGCTTAGGCCATGACTCAAGGTCTAACTATACCAAGATATCCTTCTAGAACTTATTTGCTAAGTTGCCTAAATAGAATTAAAAGGAGTAAACCCATGAGTTTAAAATAAAGGGAAAAGAAGGAGCTTGTCCTTCCAATTGATTGAAGCCCAAGATTGCTCGAAATTAGATGTAGTGTTGAACCAAATTCTTACAAGGGGCCTCTCCATCCAAGGTTCCAACAATCCACTTTGGAGTAAGATAAATTGCCTTGGATATATGGGTTGATAATTCTCAAACCCCTCTATATTTTGGCTAGATGCGATGGATCCATAAGTTGTAGGAATGTCTTTCATATTACCCCAGTTGGCCCAAATGAAACTCCTTATTAGTTGGGTCAATTGATTGAAGCAATATTTAAAGGGAAGCCAACAAAAAGAGACACAAACATGAATGGCTAGAAGGATTTTGCCAACCATGAAAAAAATTGAATGGTCCAAATCATGAATTTATTCATGATTTTAATTATGAATCATTTCCACATTTCTTTGAGAAAGACTCCAATACTAAAGGGAATCCCTAGGTACCTAGTGAGAGAACCATGCTTCACTTCATGCTATTCACTAGGGATCCAAGGAAGTCATAGGCTAGGGTGAGTTGTAATGTACAATTTTGTGCATGACTAGCTTCTAGAGTCAAATATAGTACAAAAGAGCTCCAATATATGTCTAATGTGTGTCACTTCCTCAATTGAATTTTAGATGAAAAACATGTTGTCATTGGAAAAATGAGAGTTAGAGGGCTTTAGTATTACCTAGTAGTGAGATACCATGAATAAGTTTATTGGAGAGTGCATGTTGAAAAAGACAACCAAGAGTATCAATTCCACGGAAAAATTAAGATGGAGCAAGAGGGTAACCTTGGTAGATGGATTTTTGTAAAGGGAGTTGGGAAGAGAGGATTCCATTAACAACTTTGGCATTAACATCCATAAATAGCATATTAATTTGGTTGTAGAACTTGAGACCTAAGTTAGGCCCTTTTAACATTTTAAGGATGAATGGCCATCAAATGCAATCCTAAGCTTTATCAAAATCAAGTTTAATAATTAGTGCAAGTTGGTATGTTTGTTGTTTCCATTTAACTTTTCCCCAAGCAAGTACCAAATTGTCTAGGATGAACATCCCTTCTAAGAAGTTGGTGTACTTTGCTCACACAATCTCTTGAGTAATTTGTTAAAGTATATGAGCTAGTGCTTTAACAATAATTTGTAAGAGGTATTGAGAAGGGTAATATGTTGCTAACTATTAATAGTGTCTTCATCTTTCTCTTTGGGAATAAGTTCAATCAAGCTCTAATTAATTATAGTGCCTTGTTAGTAAAAAGTTTTGTCACTGCAAATAACTAAGACTCTTCCAATGGCAGTGACAAATGTACACCAACAAATGGATTATTTGTTATGAGATTAACAAATATCCTATGTGTTTAGAGGGGCAGCTCCCTCCTATGATATAATTTGGATTTTTGAAATATAAAATTAAGAATATGTTTTTAACCAAAAAGCAAAAAAGACATGCAAACACTTGTTCATAACCATGAGACAAGCACAATAAAGATTATTTAAAACTATTAATTGAAAAGAAAAATAAATTGACAAACATTTATTATCATGGCTCACAGACCAAATTACCAATGCTTGCTGATTGGGCTCACTGCAATTTCTCAATGAATAAAGTGCCACACAACAACACATTCTCACAGGGAAGAATTCATATTTTTATTGCACCCAGACAATAACATCAACAAGTAATTAAAACGTAAAAGAAGGATTTTCAATTTATGAGCAATGTCGAGCCTGAGTGAGAAAACTCGAAATGCATTGCTTTCAAATGGCGATGGAGTTTGCTTGGGCGTGGATGCGTTTGGGACCGGTGTGCTTGGCTTGGGTGCGTCTTCATCTGATGGGGGTGTGGCCGGTGGGGGCTCTTCCGTTGGTTGTCCTCTGTCTTCGGATCTTGTGGACTGTGTTGTGTGTGCTCCCTCTCTTGGTGTTGTGCGGGTTGTCCCTCCTCTCGTGACTCTGTCTGTTGCTGTTGTGGTACTCTGTTCCTAGGTCGATTTTCCCACCTCCTGTTGGGGGTTCTTCTGATCATGCAGAATCTTTTTCGGAGGTTGCTAAGGTGGGTGCTCGACTCCCTTCTCTGACTCATCGGCCTTTGCCCTGTGCCCATGATTCTCCTATGGTGGTCTGTGGTTTTGAGATAGTTGAGAACAAGGTTTATTATTTGGCACAGGGTGTGGTTTACAGGTTTAATGGCCTGTGGCCTTTCCTCCCCAATCTCCATACTTGGGTGTCTAACTCTTGGAAGCCGTTGGTCTTTGGGGAGATCGAGCTCTACCCTAGCACTAGGTGTTTTTTTATTGCTACCTTTGCTTCTGCTGCTGAGAGAAGCTGTGTGTTGGACAGGGGGTGGATGTGGGATATTCATTCTCTATCCATCAGGCCTTGGTCTTGCTCGTTCAATCCCCTTAGAGAGCCGTTGAACACTAGACTAGTCTGGGTCCATCTGCCGAATCTCCCTCTCTAGTTTTGGGAGGAATCTTGTTATGAAGTTATTGGCAACACCATTGGATGCTTCTCAATAGTGGACTCTACAACTAGGGAGTTAGGGCATACTACGGTAGCTCTGTTGTTAGTCGATTTGGACATCTCCAAACCTCTCCATGGTGATGTGGTTTTGCTGGTGGAGGACAAACCTTGGAAGCAGTTCTTGGACTATGAGGGTCTCCCCTTTCAGTGTAGGAGTTATTTTTTGGTGGGTCACTTGACCTTAGCTTGCCCTCTTGCTCGCCACAAGGGCGCTGCGACTTAGTGGAAGGATGCTCTCTCGGACCATCTCACTGTGGGTTCTCCTCCTTCGGGAGGTCCTTTGGTTAATTCCTTTTTGGAGGCTGACTCTCTCGTGACTACATAGAATCCTCTTTTGGCTTTCCTCATCCTCTTTTGGCTTTCCTCTTCGTGGAGCCTTCTGTTGTCTCTGTTCCATCAGAACCTTCCACTGACGCTGTTCTGTCAGAACCTGCATGTACTACATTGATCGACTCTGCTGGACCTTTGTTTGCTCATATCTCCGTTGCTTCGCTGTCGGCTCCCTCGTTGTGTGGTGGCTCTTTTCTAGGGGTGGCTGTTGTGGACATGCTCCCCTCATCTCGCTCGCTAGTTCTCGATTCTGAGCCTTCCTGGTCAGTTGTGCTGAGGAAGAAAAAGGGTCTCCCTAAATCCGTTGCCTCTTCATGGCCTCGGATTTAGGGAGTCAGTTTGGACCCCCTAGTTCAGGGGTTGTTTAATTTTTTGGTTGTTTTACAATTGTCGGTCAACTGTTTCTGTTTGTTCTTTTAGTTCAAGTTTTGTTTGAACTATGCTTTCTTTTGATCCTTTGGACTTTCTGTGTAAAAAGTACAACACCTTGTAAATGCTGCTTATCTTATAAAAAACAACAAATAATTAAAACTACAAAATTTCAATGTTCCTCATCCCAATCTCCCGGACAGACTGAAATTCAGACCAAATGATCTAATTGCTACACTCCCACACTCCCACACTCCCCACAAAGGCCCTCGGTTACAAAGCCAAAAAGATCCCTTTTTCTGGACTGCAGATTACATATTTACAATTTTTCTGTTTTCTGAAAGTTTTTAACCGTTGAACGGTTACAACACTGGTTCTTGTAAAGAACGCAATTTTAGAATATCCGAGACTTAACTAACTGTAGAATTGTTGCTGAGGCGATAAATTAGAGTATTTTTATTCGCTGAACTCCTTCGTATTAGTTCCTGTAACTATTTCTTTCGTTTCAGTTACAAAAAGAATTTATTCCTTTTATTTCCTTCGTAACTGATTTATGGAATCTGCGTGGCTTACTTTTGATTTTCCTCCAGCCCACGTGGATCTTATAATGTTAATCCATCATACTGCCCTAATGCGGGTTCCATTTCCAGCTTCTACTAAGTTAATTTAAAGGCCTCATCATCGAAGTATCAGGCTTTGAGTGCATAATGATATCTTTTTTCAGACATCAGTTCTACGAGTTCCGCGATCTTTTCCTTTGTGTAGATGAAAATCTTTCATATAATACATAGTAAATGTTTTAGCTGTACATTTCCTTTTACTATCTACCCATACTATGTGCGATTACAATTTCACTGCAACAATGCTACGAATATTAATCATAGGTTACAATTTACTGTTTCTACCAACTCTGATTTACACCTATTTGTGGCATATTTACTGTACTGCAAACTTGGTAGAGAATCCATTGCCAGTTCTTCAAAGCTTTTCAGGCAGATTTTAACCTCCGATCAGACTAAAGTGTAGTTCATCACCAAAACATTCAATTTGGGAGGACAAAGTATGAAACATCTGGAACGTGAACCCCAACTTTATTTACATCTTTGCCCCTATGCGTGCTAATGTAGAAGATAATGTGCGGCCTGGACCCTGTTCATTCACTAAACGGGGAAGTTATTGATGAAATTATACAGTGCAGGAGTGGTCAAATATGAGACATAAAAGATGCAGAGGAATGCGAATATCCTTCAAATATGGGAAGTTTATACCAAGTTCAAGTATAGCTGGAAGGTAATTCAGGGAGTTTCAAAATCTTTGGTTAATTCAGTTTAATTTCAAGGTTCGTTTATGTCAGGTCTTGATCATACTGGTTCGCTTCAAGTTCGTTGTGATAATGCTGTTAATCACGAGAGAAACATTTTTTGTTCCGATTTAAAAAAAAGGGTAGGAATAGATAAAAGATACTGTCGATCCAATCATTTAACAACTTCATGAAATCCACAAATTTGCAATAACATTTCATGAACTTCGTCGCAGCCAACGGAATTTCTTGACACCATGAACGCTGATAGTTTCTTTCATATCGAAGGCGTTATATTATGTGGAGACCTGTTTCTTTGTCGTGCCCCTTTGTATGGGAACCATTTGAATCACTTGCTGTTTCTGGATTTCGATGGTATTTTGCAAGAATGTTATAGTTTACTTTTTTTGCTCGAAAGCTTCTATAGCCCCTTTTAACATATCGAAATCATGGAGTTCGATGAGATAGCCTTTCTTTGAGGCATTCTATCTGTCAGTTCATATGCCCTGGTTTCTTGCTATGCCATCTTAACTGCCACTGTAGGTGAATAGTTGAGTTCTGATTTGGAATAAATACTATCACCCGACCTTGTCTTTTCACTGTTCTATGATTCCTCATTAACACTTTACTTCGGCTATGCCGTTTATATCGCCTAGCTGCTAATGTGATTACCAGATGGAGCAAATGAATGATGAGATTCCTGCCACGGCGCATATCTTCTCTTCTTACACTTACAACTCCAAGAAGTGTATTTACCAGTATAAAGTTATCTTCAGGAAGCTGCTGCGATCTTTTCTACAATTTGCCATGCTTAGAATGTGGGTAACATGCCCAAAAGCTAGTTTTAATTCCTCCAAGGTACACATTAAATAAATCTTCTCAAATATGGGGCTATAAAGCTCTACAAATTTCAATTGACAAGCCATTAATTCTTGGATTTTATTCCAAAAGCCATGCATTGAAGGGTTTTGTCAATCCCCTTTATGGAAAGAAGGTGCTCAAGGAATTTACTATATTTTGGGTCTATTTTCTAGGGTGATGTAGCGAGGCAAATTTTCCTCAAGGATGGGGAGAAGGTAATCACTAGTAAAGTCATTTGTAAGAATATTTAAAAAGGTTCATAGAAGGTTTATGTAATGGAACTCAACTAGTTTGCAAGGAACCATTAGCAGATTTAATAGGAGATATATGTTCCTTTTTGTGTGTATTGTGGATATTAGAAAAAGAACTTTGACTTACGATCCCCTTTCTTGATCCACTAAAATTGGGCACACACTTTAGCACCTTTATCTTTATAGGCAACCATTTTTTAAAGAGAAGTCTCAATGTTAGCAATTGATTGTTGCATGAAAGTGTTGTGCAGGTTTGAAGTTAGGAGAGTATGTCTATGTTCAAGCTACCTCTTGAGGGACTTTTCAAGTTTGCAATACTTAACAACTCTTTGCCCATAGTCTTGAAGAAAGGATGTGCATCTTCCAATGGTTCTCTCCCACTAGCTAATCCACCTATCTTGTTAAGGTTTTGGTTCAATATTCCAGGTAGCAATTAGACCATCAATACAATCTTGGTTTTTGAGATGAAAGCCATTCAACTTAATGGGAAGATGCTTGGAGAGTAGGGTGGGAGTAGAGAGGAAACAAGTGGTAAATATGGGAAGGTGGTAAAAAGAGTGGTAGAGAAGTCTAGAAAACTAAAGTGACCATTGTAGGAGGGTGAGATTGGGCAATTAGGAGAGATTTAGAGATGGTCTACCTAACTCATTTTTCTCAAGAAGCTTTCACAACAAAATTGATTATTCCAAATAATCTAATAACACAAATGGATGTCGAATTTACCTAGAAGGGGGTCATGAACTCCAAGGGTATTTTGGGAAACAGGCCCAAGCTTCAAATTTATAGTGGGATAGAGCTATAGAAAATATCCACAAAGTATATTTAACCTTCTTAGTGCATATCATGTAATAGGTCAACCAGAGCTAGGACCTAAACACAAAAATTCCAGACCAATGCACACTTCTCAAAGCGAACACCTTTTGGATCTGATATTTCTTAGGTTTCTGATCATATTGACATTAGAGAAACTACCATTAGAACCACAATACAAAAATATTCTTCATATGATAATGTACAAAGATAAACTCTGTCAATGATAACTTCCCATTCTCAACACAAAACTTCTCAAGATCTCGAATATAGCTATGTGTAAGAATCATAATGATAAGATGAAGAGCACAGAGTCGTACCACTTCTTGCGATGAATTCTGGACTCAAAAACCAACACACTGGTTCTTTAGAAAAGAACACTTTTGGTAGAGAATAGATTTTGATAAACCAAAATAAACTTCTCATACTGTTGTCACCAAGTTGACATCATGTTAAAATCAATGAAAACCTCTTAATTTCCAACAATCTCCCCCTTTGTCATTGATGACAACACAAGATGTGAAAACCATCAAAGCACCTTTTCCAAAAACTTTCATTTCAAAAAGGAATTTCATCTAGCCAAAAACTTCCTATTTTCACATGATACTTCTTACTCTCTTCAAGGTCTCTCTCTCCCCCTTTGACATCAATGGCAAAGGAAAAAAAACTTCAACAAATCCTTTTCATACTTGAACACTCCCCCCTAAGGAGTATATTCCAAATAGAGATGATGACCAAAGGCAGTGGTTTCTTGAAGCTTGTTAAGAATACCCATCCATGAGGATCTCGCTTCATCCCAAAGATTTTTTGCTTCTACCAATACATTGCATAAATAATTTAGATTGCTCAAGATGTATTTTCCTTCGACCACAGTTTCAGGAGTAGAATTAGACTTCAAAGTCTTGTCAGCTACAAAGAGGGCATAAAAGATAGGGGTGCATTTACTCTTTATTACATTTCCGAGCTCCCCATACAATTCAATATTTTCACCTTTCTTCTTATGTGATGCCAAATATTTCTCATGAAGTTCTACCAATTCACACCATGTATGGCCATCTAAATCAAGAGAAGGATCAAATGTGCCAGAGGAAGACTTGATCTGCATTTCAATCAGGCTCTAATTATCCTTGAATTTCTGAATTTCATCAGGCCAAGACTAGAAGAATGTGAATAAATTCTTAGCCTCTTTCTCGCATTCTTGAACAACTTTGAGTCTATCAAGTGCAACACTATGAGTAGACTCACATTTCTCTTGAATTTCCAAGAATCCTTTATTTTCAACCCAACTGACCATGTCACTTGTTGCTTTACACTTTAATTCATCGAATCTATCAATCAATGGACAAGATCTTACCAAAGTAGGGTGAGATGAACTGGAATCGGCACTGGGAACCAACTGAAATTGTCCTCTATACCTTGCTAGCTACTTGAGTCTTGATCTCCTCAAAGCAGGTTCAATTTGTGCAACTAATGCCAGAGCCTCTATAATTCTTCTCTTTTCTTTAGAGGCAGGCATTGATTTACCTGAGGTTAATTCAGACTTCTTAAGAGCTTTGGCCAATTCAGAGTAAGTTCCAAACCGAGTTTTGTTGGGGTCTCAAGGAAGTTAATAAGCATTTCAATACAACCAACAACATAGTCCTTCTCAATCTCATATCCAAGCTTAGGTATCCATGGGTTCCTGGGTTCAACTACCTTGATTATTCAACTATCAATGGTTACCAAAAATGTTGTGTCATTCTTGTACTTTGTAACCAATTCTCTAGGCACTCTACTTCTATTCATTTTTCTTTGAAACTTTCCAAATTATGCAGCAAGAGCATCTTCTTGTGCATCCAAATCCCCAATATTACTTATGAGTTTCTCAATTTGATGAGAGATTGGTCCGATATGCTCCCAATGGACTTTTCCAATTTCGGGAATCTCGTTTGAGGTTTGGTGTATGGAAGTCAATTGAAGATGGATATACTATACCTACTATTTCTTTGACAAGTGAAGATGATATCAAGGATTATGAGAATAATGGCAAAGCAAGGAATACTATCTTGAGTGGGCTTTTTGATTCAGAACTTATGAAGGTGATAAGCTACAAAACTGCTAAAAGAGGTCTGGGTAAAGTTGCAAAGTATTTATGAAGGAGATGCTAAGGTCAAGCAAGCAAAGATGTAGAATTTCAAAGCCAAATTTGAAACCCTAAGGATCTCAGAAGATGAAGATATTGTAGGCTACATACTCAAGGTGGATGAAATTGTTAATACCATCAATGGTCTTGGTGGAAAACTGGAGGAAAGTGAAATTGTGAAAAAGTATTGAGAACTCTTATAGTGCTAAAGTTTCTACTATTGAGGAAGCTCAAAATTTGGATTAATATACTAGAGATCAAATGTTTGGTGCTTTAACTACTTTTCAATTAAGAGAGTTTAACCAAGATGCTTCAAGGAAAGAAACTGCTTTTAAAGTCAACAAGAAGGAGAGAATGGTGAATCTGATCCAAATGATCTTAATGAGGTGGAAGAAAATTTGGTAAGGAGATTGAAAAAGGGAACCGACAAATACAAAGGTAAGTTACCCTTCAAGTGTTTCAATTATGGAAAGATAAATCATTATGCTTCAAAATGTCCAGAAAAAGTTTCAAATGACAAACATAAAGATTGTAAAGGTAAATATTTCAAGAATTTGAGTTGTTATGTTAAAGAATACAATGGTATATCTAATGATGATGAATTAGACTATTTGGATGATGGAAGTGATGAATGCTTGTTCATGGTTTTGAATATTAGAACTAATTCTACTAACCTTGAAAGATGTGTGAAGGAAATTGTTTTAGAAACAGGTCACAATATTGAAGGAACTATGTTAACTACCTTTCATGCAAGAGAGAAGAGAAAATCCTAGATAATTGATAGTGAATGCTCACATCATATGACAGGTGATAAGAGTAAGTTTGTTAAAATTGAAAAGTTTGATGGTGGTCTTGTTAGGTTTGGTGATCATACATTGGCTAAGATATGTGGAAAAGGTTTAATTAGTTTTTATGGTTAGCATAAGACAAATGATGTTCTTTATGTCAAGGGTCTTTGACATAATCTTCTTAGTGCATGACAAATGTGTAGCGGAGTATACAATTTGGTGTTTTAGGATGATGGCTATGAAATCAAAAAAGGAAGCTCCAAAACTTTGGTTGTTGCAAGAATAAGGAAAAATGGGAATGCTTATCAACTCAAAAGCACTGGTGGTAAGTGTTTTATGACTCAAATCAATGAAAGTTGGCTATGGTATAGAAGAACATGTCATATCAATTTTGATAGCCTAGTAAAGTTCAACTCTACTCATGCTGTGAGAGATATGCCAATAATTACAAAGCCTATCAATGCAATTTGCAAAGAGTGTCATGTTGGAAAACAAACAAAGAAGAGGTTCAAGACTAAGGAATATTCTATCACAGGACCTCTAGAGTTAATGCATACAGACCTATGTGGACCTACCAGAACAAGCTCTCAAGGTGACATGTATTTTATGTTGTTAATAGATGATTACTATAGAGTGACTTGGGTGACCTTTCTCAAAGAAAAATCAAAAGCTCTAGATAAGTTTAAAGCATTTAAATCTATGGTTGAGAATGAATTAGATTTGAAAATCAAGTGTTTAAGGTTTGACAGAGGTGGTGAGTTCACCTCCAATGAGTTTAACAGTTTTTGTGAAGATCACATGGGATAAAAAGACATTTATTAGCTCTTAGAACTCCATAATAGAATGGGGTTGTGGAGATGAAGAATAGGATAGTTTAAGAAGCAGCAAGAACCATGTTGAAGGAAGAAAA
>CM021109.1:586386660-586428172 GCA_007115665.2 Sequoiadendron giganteum
AGGCATTAGTATGTCAAAACATTAATTCTCACCTCCTTGCATCAAATATCACCAATTCTTGATCATTGCTCCTTCTAGCATTGGGTATTTGTGAAGTTGAATTGCTATCCCATCTTGTATTGGATATATCTTAAACTTGATCCTTAATCCTTCATGTATCGATATTGCCAACTCCTAATCCCTTCTCCTCCTTGCGTCATCCCTACTCCCTTTTGTTTTTGAAACCTAATCCCTAGTTCTTTTACATACTGCTAACTCTCGATCCTCACTTCTCCCTACTTTGGGTATATTTGAAGCTCCTCCTTGAGTTAAGTGTCTCCAAAAACCAATCCCTGCAATCCATCTTCTCTAACTATCTAAACCCTTGAACCTTTGCACATCTTCACACCCTAGCATCCTCACATCTCATTCCTTTCTCCCCCAACCTTAGACTTTTGAAGAACATAATGATAATATGCCAAACAAAGATATTTTCGAGAGGCATCCCAACTATGGATATTCAAGTCCCACTTGCTTTTACATCCTTCTAGTACATGTTTCCCTAGACCACAATTTATAGAATGCCTCTTCTTAGACCCCTATTATTCAAACAAATGATTGCACCAATCTCCATAGTTGACCAAAGATGTCATTAATGGGCTCAATTTTGAATGTAAAATGGTAAAAAAATCTCAAACAACTCTTAACGTGTGTGGGCCCATGCTAGGCCTTTAACCTCTATATAAGACATGCTACTTCATTAACTTGGATCATCTTTGGGGAATTTTCATCAAACTATAACTTTGGTTCAAGCTTGTGTGTTCAACTATTGGATCCAAGGATAAAAAATTAGGTTTATCGAGATCAATGGATGAAATCTCATTAGTTTACTAGAGTTTAGAGGATGAAGTTCTTTTGAATTCATGAGAGCAACTTCATATGAAAGTTGTATTTACACTTCAAAGATAACTACAAAAAATTGAGATCACTTTTATTGGAAACATTGCAGCTTAAAAAATTGTTGCAAGGAATGTGTACACATAATTTCATAAAATGTGCACTTTTTAAAGAAATGAATCCCAACCCTAAATGAGTATGCATTCCAAACAAGTACCTATATATGTTTGGGTATCTATTCCTAAATGGGTATCCATCCTAAACACACATATTTAGGAAAGTGCACCCGTTTTGAAAAGCTAATAATGACTATAATGGAAACAAGTACCCATTTTCATTTACTTAATGAACTTCCAAAGCCCATATGTTTAACAAAAAGTGCCACTCCTTTTCATTATTACGAAAATGCACCTACTGGAAATAAGATTTTAAATTATAGTTTTTTAGATAGATATTTTGGACTTTTGTGATAATATATTATGAGAACTTTTCCAAAAGATGACCACGTGAGAAATCAACCCTATACATGACATGCCAATTGTTGTCAAATTAATTTTGGAAAAATATTTTATTTGTAAATGTGATGTTCAATATAATGTTTATTTAAATACTAAAAGATACAAATTAAAACTCTAGCAAACAACAACACTATGATCATTGTAAACTATTATATATAAATATTATTAAAATTATGTTATTTTTATCAGGATTCAATTACATAATTTTTGAGTCAAACTCATTTACACATATTTTATGAGTAATAGTTCACACGAACCCATCTCTCATGAGAATAAATGATCCACTTAGCACTCATTAGATTTAGATGATGTTCGCAAGGTGAAGCATCGAGACTACCTAAAAGATCATCTATCCTAGTACTACTTCGACTCAAAACACAATTAATCATGAAATTTTCTCAAGAGCAAACCCATTTGACTTACTACCCCATTATTATTACTAAAATTTATAAACATATATTATTAAAAAATAATTTAATTTAATATAAACTTTTATTTTGTCATAATATTTTTACTTAGACGGGGTTCATCCCATAGTGCGATGGTAAGTGGTTGCATTGTTGTTGTGGCCACTAGGATTTGAGTCTTTGCCGAGTTATCATGATCGTAGGCATCAGGGCTTCGTTGATCCAATGTGCTCGAAGGCTTGATCCACAACATTGAGGTTGCTACTGATGGCGTTCATGCCATGTGCCATGTGTTCATGCCTGAAACCCATTCCCTCGCTAGGTTGGTGTACTCGCAGGCTCTATGCCCCTGTTGGGCTAACATGCTCGCGAGAACAGACTGTTACTTGCATTCATGTCGGGGAGGAGGTCCTGTTTGTGTCCTCCATGCTAACTCAAACTGAACTAAAAATTCTTGATATAACCGATTTATTTTTTATTAAAGTTAGATTTTTATATCTTAAAAATAATAACCCATTAAAGTTTGAAACCATTTGAAAGAGCTTGATATCAACGATTTTCAAGTTTGGAAATTCAAATGTAGACCCAAATGAAGACGACAATCTGACATCATTTTCCACATGTAATGTCCCCTCTTGACATGTTCCCTTTATCATATGTCTTTATCGCACTCTGTTTTTGAAAATTCCAAAGCAGACACTCTACCTAGGTAGTCAATGCATGTAAAAAAAGTGAATTTCCCCGAATTGCTTACGTACCCTAAACTATATTAACTACCATGCAATTTAAATAAAAGATTATTTAATTTATAACCACCTCATTTTTGAAATACCTTAATTTAATACAAAACCAATTAAAATCAATATATAAATAAAGCAAACCATTAATTAAATACCTAACAAATTCAAATAAACAAATCAAAATTATTAATTTAATACAACCTGGCGCATTGAGATTCCAGGTTAACCAAACTGCCACGTGGCAGCCATGCAGATATGTATTAAAATTCAGTGTACATCCAAAAACGTTGTAACCTCCCCGAATAATTTAATTATTAAATTGGAAACATCAATTTTTTTGTTTTAGATTTTGAACTGTCATTAGACGAAAAATCAAATTAATTGTGAATTACAGACTAATAATGCCAATTTTTTTGGCGCTTTCTCAGCCGTCCGATTGAGGAAGACGTTGGAATATTATCCGTTGAAATTCGAAATGTTCTCCGCCCAGTTGTCTGACAGTAAAATAAGTTAAAATATTAGAAGGAAAAATAATTAGAGGTAGAGCCAATAGAAAGCGTCCCACATGTGCAGGCGCGCATATCCGGGCCGCAAAAGACTGCTGCCATGTGCTGTGCCAGCTGTCACGCACAGAGAGATGGAGCCGGGTTGGCAGGTATGGCATGCACAACAGTTGGTTTTATGATGATGGGTGGTATTCCGGGATTTACGAAGAAAAGCGGTTTTGGCGGTTTTATATTGGGAAGCGCCATGGGATGTATTTATTGTTGTTGTGGGGAAGCTTGGGTGCAACAAGGCGGAAGGAGTTCTTTCTTGTCTGTTGACGTGATTTACTAACAGACATGGCGTCCTCCACGGCGTTTGCCAAGGCCTTGGTGCTTCTTGCTTTGGTGCTTAATTTTCTTGTACCTTTGACCAGTGCCGTGGCTCCTGCACCTGCTCCTGAGAGTGATGGTAAGATCTGGTGCCTTCATTGTTTTGGAAAAATGTAGGATGTTGGTTGAAAATTATGTTTCTGATTTGGCTTAGAATAATGGGATTTGTGGGCTCCTGGCTTGGGTTAAGATAATGGGATTTGTGGGCTCCTGGGCTGGATTTGGATAATGGCATTTGTGGGCATTTGCATTGGGTTTAAGGGATTTGTGGGCATTTGCATTGGGTTTAAGGGATTTGTGGGTATTTCTTTCGAGTTTAGTTTACTGGATTTTTAGGTTATTTTTGGTCTTAAGGTGGTATTGTGAGATTTTTGGGTCTTTTGTTTAAGATAGTGATATTTGTGGGTATTCGCTGAGGGGATGATACTTCACGAATATGTTTCTTGATTATGTCATTCTTTGATTAAGATTGGGACTGAGATTGTATATTGAGTATCTTTAATGGATTGGATATCCCTCAACTGAAGAGTATTATTATTGTAGGCTGAGGAAATATCAGAATAGGCTTGTACAGTATTATTATTGTAGGTTGAGGAAATATCAGAATAGGCTCGTACAAGCACCCCTATTGAATATTAAAAAAAGGTGACATTGTATGTAATATAAAATTCATTCATTGAAAAAGTGGTGCTGTGTGTGAATGAATGAAGATTTTAATAATGACTATGAGGCGGAACAGTCTATAGGATCCAACAGAATGGAACACCACAACAGCCCAGGACAAAACTAACCACCAACCCAGCAACTACTTGAGCCCCTTTCCTTTCGAATCTTAGATCCAATGTGAGTATTTGGCTTTGGGGACTCGTTAACTTAAAGGATTTGTGGTCATTTAGCTGAATCTGAAGTAATGGGATTTTTCCATTAGATAATAGGATTTGTGGGCATTTTGCTGAGTTTAAGATTGCATGTGTGGCCATTTTAGTTGTTTAAGATAATGGGATTTGTGGGCGTTTGGCTGAGTTTAAGATTGTATGGGCACTTCAGTTTAGTTTAAGATCATGGGATCTGTGGGCTTTTAGCTTAAAATAAGATAATGGTACTTGTGAAGATTTGTTTGTAAGATTTCTGAGCATTTGAAGTTATTTGTTAATGGGTTTTTATCTTAATATAAAGGAATCGGTGCTTTTTTTTGGTGTATTGCAGGGACTGCCATTGATCAGGGCATAGCTTATGTGTTGATGTTTGTGGCGTTGCTATTGACATATCTGATTCATCCGATGGATGCATTTCCGTATACTCTGTTTTGAAGGGGAAGGGGAAGGGGCATTCTTGTTTGTATTATAGAACCTGCAGCATTTATTTCTTCATTGGGCAGAGGGGTTGTGTTGTTTTTGTTTTGTGGGGGCTGTGATTCATCCATTCACCATTGGTGCAGATTGATTTACATCATTTTGTGTATGTAGATGTAGATGCTTCTGATTTTAGAGGATCTCCATTTTTGTAATATTCTTTCTGATAAGTATTGAGCGGCCCACGCTCTTTCTTCTTCCTGTTGAAGGTTGTATTTGGTATGCAACGTTTCATTCTTTTTTTCTTTTGTTAGTTTAAGCATTTTCCTGTTGCACGGTTGTAATCTAGCGTTTGTGCTGTTCGTAGATTTGATGTTTTGCATGTAAAAAAGCAGGATTTTTAGTTACGAATATAAATTAGTTCTTAAGGGTTCGACAGCTTAGTAATAATAGATATTAATATGCCGAGGTCTCATACCTTCCTAGCAAGTTTCGAAGTTTTAGATGGATTCTATTTGTATTTACTTAAGGAAAAGGAGTGATATAAGTTTAAGCATAGATATTTATTTAAGTTAAGATAAGTTTAATGCTTATAAAGAAGGAAACCATTTGTTTTTGGAGCAGCATTTTTAGTAATAGCTTTTTATTACATTTTTAACAAAGTACCTTTTAAAAAAGGATGCAATCTATTTAAAATATGATTTATTTTTAAATTGAAAAAATAAATCTAATTTAATGTGATTAAGAAATTGAATTTCAAAATTCTTCGTTTCAAAATTTATGAACATATGTAATTACAATCTTCAAGCCAAAATGAAGAGTTCAACAAAGGACAGAATAGAAAACCACTTGCAAGAGTTGTATACATCATTACGAGGTGTTTTGTCAAATAGTGTATGCGGTGCCTTGTTTGTACCAGCCATGGCTCTGTTGGCCCCTCAAATGGGGTTGGCACGGTCCCTTTGTCAAGCTGTTTAAGTTCTATATTTGTCATATATGTCAGACTAGTCAATTGAAATTAATTTGTCATATAATGTGACTAAGCAATTGGAACTAATTTGTTATATATGTTGATTAGTTTCAATTGTCTAATTGATATCAAGCAGGTTAAGTTACATATTTGTCATACATGTCAACTAGTCAATAGGAACTATTTTGTATATGCTTTCAAATTGGCAAAGATTGAAGATTGGCTTCATTGCCATTCATAGTATATAAACATTATGTGTAACATTTCTAGCGCCCCAGATATGGTGCGAGGCAGCAGCCTTTTCATGAATTTCCCTTTATAAATTGTGTAGCATGATTTATTCCACACTTTGTCTATGTTAAATTGCTCTTGAGGACACATGTTCTTCCCTTGAGGCTACCTTATAACCACCTAGATCCTTAGAATAAAAGACCTCTAAAAGGTGACCCGCTAGACAAAATTGCTATGTTGTCTGGCAATTTCTTTTTCTCCAACAATGCTACTAGGTGAAATTCCCACGCACTGCTCTGTTGGAATATCGATAAGGTGAATGGTTGTGTTGAATTTGACCAATCGAAGTGTTTCTTCTTCCACATTTAGACGAGCACTTCCTTACACAGGCAAAAGCACAAAATCTTCTGGACGGTTAAAACATAGCTGCATTCTTCTATTGCATGTAGATCAGGTCCACCAATACGAAATTTGTTCGTAACATGGAGTTCAGAATTGGTAGCAAAGAGTGTTGGAAATTGTGTAATATTGTAACAAGATCAGAATTTGTTTGAAGAACAGTCTACACGTTGCTAATATGTAGTGATCATTTCAAGTAGACCATTTGGGTTTCAACTTGTAGGGTTAAAAAGGTGCGAGAGAAAACAAGGCATCAACAGTTTTAGATGAAGTGAATGATAACTATTGTGGTGTGAGGAAAGTCCAAGAAGCACATTTTTCCAAGATCAAGCCAAAGGGAAAAGAGTTAGGAGAGTGGAAAAGAGTTAGGAGAGTGCAGAAGAGAGAGCAGCAGAGGTAGTGGGCATGGGCATAGAGCTAAAAAGCATGCTTGGTAGATTTTTTATTTTTATTTTCAAACGTGTAGAAGAGATAAATTGGGGGTGGGAAGATGAAGGAAAGTTGATCATTGATTGACATCTTAATGTTCAAGACTACTTTTTATTCTATCAATTGAGATTTAGCGCCACCTTTTAATTTGTAGATTTGGAAGCTTAGCTTGTTCCATCTTGCTCGACTAAAGTTGCACTTCCATTTAGAATTCAATTAAGGTCCAAGAGGTTAATGGGAGGAGTTGTTTATAGATGGTTTTGAGAGGGAAAAATTAGATACTTCGCATGTTGGGCCATTCTCAATTCTTTAGGAAGTTATCATGGCAAGGGGTAGACAACAAACAAGAAAGTTGGATAAGTTGAATTGAGATTTGAGTTGCTTCCAAGACATCCAAATAAAATTAATAGGTTCCCACAAGTCACTTTAAAAACTTAAATTCCTTTTTTAAAAAGGTGTTTTTCCCAATAGTTTTTGATAATTCTGTGGGGTTTGCCTTCTTGTTAGATTAAGCAATTCCAAGATATCCTTCTAGAACTTTTTTAAATGTGTAGAAGAGATAAATTGGGGGTGGGAAGATGAAGGAAAGTTGATCATTGATTGACATCTTAATGTTCAAGACTACTTTTTATTCTATCAATTGAGATTTAGTGCCACCTTTTAATTTGTAGATTTGGAAGCTTAGCTTGTTCCATCTTGCTTGACTAAAGTTGCACTTCCATTTAGAATTCAATTAAGGTCCAAGAGGTTAATGGGAGGAGTTGTTTATAGATGGTTTTGAGAGGAAAAATTAGATACTTTGCATGTTGGGCCATTCTCAATTCTTTAGGAAGTTATCATGGCAAGGGGTAGACAACAAACAAGAAAGTTGGATAAGTTGAATTGAGATTTGAGTTGCTTCCAAGACATCCAAATAAAATTAATAGGTTCCCACAAGTCACTTTAAAAACTTAAATTCCTTTTTTAAAAGGGTGTTTTTCCCTAAAGTTTTTGATAATTCCGTGGGGTTTGCCTTCTTGTTAGATTAAGCAATTCCACTAGATTGAAGAGGTAGCAAAGCTTAGGCCATGACTCAAGGTCTAACTATACCAAGATATCCTTCTAGAACTTATTTGCTAAGTTGCCTAAATAGAATTAAAAGGAGTAAACCCATGAGTTTAAAATAAAGGGAAAAGAAGGAGCTTGTCCTTCCAATTGATTGAAGCCCAAGATTGCTCGAAATTAGATGTAGTGTTGAACCAAATTCTTACAAGGGGCCTCTCCATCCAAGGTTCCAACAATCCACTTTGGAGTAAGATAAATTGCCTTGGATATATGGGTTGATAATTCTCAAACCCCTCTATATTTTGGCTAGATGCGATGGATCCATAAGTTGTAGGAATGTCTTTCATATTACCCCAGTTGGCCCAAATGAAACTCCTTATTAGTTGGGTCAATTGATTGAAGCAATATTTAAAGGGAAGCCAACAAAAAGAGACACAAACATGAATGGCTAGAAGGATTTTGCCAACCATGAAAAAAATTGAATGGTCCAAATCATGAATTTATTCATGATTTTAATTATGAATCATTTCCACATTTCTTTGAGAAAGACTCCAATACTAAAGGGAATCCCTAGGTACCTAGTGAGAGAACCATGCTTCACTTCATGCTATTCACTAGGGATCCAAGGAAGTCATAGGCTAGGGTGAGTTGTAATGTACAATTTTGTGCATGACTAGCTTCTAGAGTCAAATATAGTACAAAAGAGCTCCAATATATGTCTAATGTGTGTCACTTCCTCAATTGAATTTTAGATGAAAAACATGTTGTCATTGGAAAAATGAGAGTTAGAGGGCTTTAGTATTACCTAGTAGTGAGATACCATGAATAAGTTTATTGGAGAGTGCATGTTGAAAAAGACAACCAAGAGTATCAATTCCACGGAAAAATTAAGATGGAGCAAGAGGGTAACCTTGGTAGATGGATTTTTGTAAAGGGAGTTGGGAAGAGAGGATTCCATTAACAACTTTGGCATTAACATCCATAAATAGCATATTAATTTGGTTGTAGAACTTGAGACCTAAGTTAGGCCCTTTTAACATTTTAAGGATGAATGGCCATCAAATGCAATCCTAAGCTTTATCAAAATCAAGTTTAATAATTAGTGCAAGTTGGTATGTTTGTTGTTTCCATTTAACTTTTCCCCAAGCAAGTACCAAATTGTCTAGGATGAACATCCCTTCTAAGAAGTTGGTGTACTTTGCTCACACAATCTCTTGAGTAATTTGTTAAAGTATATGAGCTAGTGCTTTAACAATAATTTGTAAGAGGTATTGAGAAGGGTAATATGTTGCTAACTATTAATAGTGTCTTCATCTTTCTCTTTGGGAATAAGTTCAATCAAGCTCTAATTAATTATAGTGCCTTGTTAGTAAAAAGTTTTGTCACTGCAAATAACTAAGACTCTTCCAATGGCAGTGACAAATGTACACCAACAAATGGATTATTTGTTATGAGATTAACAAATATCCTATGTGTTTAGAGGGGCAGCTCCCTCCTATGATATAATTTGGATTTTTGAAATATAAAATTAAGAATATGTTTTTAACCAAAAAGCAAAAAAGACATGCAAACACTTGTTCATAACCATGAGACAAGCACAATAAAGATTATTTAAAACTATTAATTGAAAAGAAAAATAAATTGACAAACATTTATTATCATGGCTCACAGACCAAATTACCAATGCTTGCTGATTGGGCTCACTGCAATTTCTCAATGAATAAAGTGCCACACAACAACACATTCTCACAGGGAAGAATTCATATTTTTATTGCACCCAGACAATAACATCAACAAGTAATTAAAACGTAAAAGAAGGATTTTCAATTTATGAGCAATGTCGAGCCTGAGTGAGAAAACTCGAAATGCATTGCTTTCAAATGGCGATGGAGTTTGCTTGGGCGTGGATGCGTTTGGGACCGGTGTGCTTGGCTTGGGTGCGTCTTCATCTGATGGGGGTGTGGCCGGTGGGGGCTCTTCCGTTGGTTGTCCTCTGTCTTCGGATCTTGTGGACTGTGTTGTGTGTGCTCCCTCTCTTGGTGTTGTGCGGGTTGTCCCTCCTCTCGTGACTCTGTCTGTTGCTGTTGTGGTACTCTGTTCCTAGGTCGATTTTCCCACCTCCTGTTGGGGGTTCTTCTGATCATGCAGAATCTTTTTCGGAGGTTGCTAAGGTGGGTGCTCGACTCCCTTCTCTGACTCATCGGCCTTTGCCCTGTGCCCATGATTCTCCTATGGTGGTCTGTGGTTTTGAGATAGTTGAGAACAAGGTTTATTATTTGGCACAGGGTGTGGTTTACAGGTTTAATGGCCTGTGGCCTTTCCTCCCCAATCTCCATACTTGGGTGTCTAACTCTTGGAAGCCGTTGGTCTTTGGGGAGATCGAGCTCTACCCTAGCACTAGGTGTTTTTTTATTGCTACCTTTGCTTCTGCTGCTGAGAGAAGCTGTGTGTTGGACAGGGGGTGGATGTGGGATATTCATTCTCTATCCATCAGGCCTTGGTCTTGCTCGTTCAATCCCCTTAGAGAGCCGTTGAACACTAGACTAGTCTGGGTCCATCTGCCGAATCTCCCTCTCTAGTTTTGGGAGGAATCTTGTTATGAAGTTATTGGCAACACCATTGGATGCTTCTCAATAGTGGACTCTACAACTAGGGAGTTAGGGCATACTACGGTAGCTCTGTTGTTAGTCGATTTGGACATCTCCAAACCTCTCCATGGTGATGTGGTTTTGCTGGTGGAGGACAAACCTTGGAAGCAGTTCTTGGACTATGAGGGTCTCCCCTTTCAGTGTAGGAGTTATTTTTTGGTGGGTCACTTGACCTTAGCTTGCCCTCTTGCTCGCCACAAGGGCGCTGCGACTTAGTGGAAGGATGCTCTCTCGGACCATCTCACTGTGGGTTCTCCTCCTTCGGGAGGTCCTTTGGTTAATTCCTTTTTGGAGGCTGACTCTCTCGTGACTACATAGAATCCTCTTTTGGCTTTCCTCATCCTCTTTTGGCTTTCCTCTTCGTGGAGCCTTCTGTTGTCTCTGTTCCATCAGAACCTTCCACTGACGCTGTTCTGTCAGAACCTGCATGTACTACATTGATCGACTCTGCTGGACCTTTGTTTGCTCATATCTCCGTTGCTTCGCTGTCGGCTCCCTCGTTGTGTGGTGGCTCTTTTCTAGGGGTGGCTGTTGTGGACATGCTCCCCTCATCTCGCTCGCTAGTTCTCGATTCTGAGCCTTCCTGGTCAGTTGTGCTGAGGAAGAAAAAGGGTCTCCCTAAATCCGTTGCCTCTTCATGGCCTCGGATTTAGGGAGTCAGTTTGGACCCCCTAGTTCAGGGGTTGTTTAATTTTTTGGTTGTTTTACAATTGTCGGTCAACTGTTTCTGTTTGTTCTTTTAGTTCAAGTTTTGTTTGAACTATGCTTTCTTTTGATCCTTTGGACTTTCTGTGTAAAAAGTACAACACCTTGTAAATGCTGCTTATCTTATAAAAAACAACAAATAATTAAAACTACAAAATTTCAATGTTCCTCATCCCAATCTCCCGGACAGACTGAAATTCAGACCAAATGATCTAATTGCTACACTCCCACACTCCCACACTCCCCACAAAGGCCCTCGGTTACAAAGCCAAAAAGATCCCTTTTTCTGGACTGCAGATTACATATTTACAATTTTTCTGTTTTCTGAAAGTTTTTAACCGTTGAACGGTTACAACACTGGTTCTTGTAAAGAACGCAATTTTAGAATATCCGAGACTTAACTAACTGTAGAATTGTTGCTGAGGCGATAAATTAGAGTATTTTTATTCGCTGAACTCCTTCGTATTAGTTCCTGTAACTATTTCTTTCGTTTCAGTTACAAAAAGAATTTATTCCTTTTATTTCCTTCGTAACTGATTTATGGAATCTGCGTGGCTTACTTTTGATTTTCCTCCAGCCCACGTGGATCTTATAATGTTAATCCATCATACTGCCCTAATGCGGGTTCCATTTCCAGCTTCTACTAAGTTAATTTAAAGGCCTCATCATCGAAGTATCAGGCTTTGAGTGCATAATGATATCTTTTTTCAGACATCAGTTCTACGAGTTCCGCGATCTTTTCCTTTGTGTAGATGAAAATCTTTCATATAATACATAGTAAATGTTTTAGCTGTACATTTCCTTTTACTATCTACCCATACTATGTGCGATTACAATTTCACTGCAACAATGCTACGAATATTAATCATAGGTTACAATTTACTGTTTCTACCAACTCTGATTTACACCTATTTGTGGCATATTTACTGTACTGCAAACTTGGTAGAGAATCCATTGCCAGTTCTTCAAAGCTTTTCAGGCAGATTTTAACCTCCGATCAGACTAAAGTGTAGTTCATCACCAAAACATTCAATTTGGGAGGACAAAGTATGAAACATCTGGAACGTGAACCCCAACTTTATTTACATCTTTGCCCCTATGCGTGCTAATGTAGAAGATAATGTGCGGCCTGGACCCTGTTCATTCACTAAACGGGGAAGTTATTGATGAAATTATACAGTGCAGGAGTGGTCAAATATGAGACATAAAAGATGCAGAGGAATGCGAATATCCTTCAAATATGGGAAGTTTATACCAAGTTCAAGTATAGCTGGAAGGTAATTCAGGGAGTTTCAAAATCTTTGGTTAATTCAGTTTAATTTCAAGGTTCGTTTATGTCAGGTCTTGATCATACTGGTTCGCTTCAAGTTCGTTGTGATAATGCTGTTAATCACGAGAGAAACATTTTTTGTTCCGATTTAAAAAAAAGGGTAGGAATAGATAAAAGATACTGTCGATCCAATCATTTAACAACTTCATGAAATCCACAAATTTGCAATAACATTTCATGAACTTCGTCGCAGCCAACGGAATTTCTTGACACCATGAACGCTGATAGTTTCTTTCATATCGAAGGCGTTATATTATGTGGAGACCTGTTTCTTTGTCGTGCCCCTTTGTATGGGAACCATTTGAATCACTTGCTGTTTCTGGATTTCGATGGTATTTTGCAAGAATGTTATAGTTTACTTTTTTTGCTCGAAAGCTTCTATAGCCCCTTTTAACATATCGAAATCATGGAGTTCGATGAGATAGCCTTTCTTTGAGGCATTCTATCTGTCAGTTCATATGCCCTGGTTTCTTGCTATGCCATCTTAACTGCCACTGTAGGTGAATAGTTGAGTTCTGATTTGGAATAAATACTATCACCCGACCTTGTCTTTTCACTGTTCTATGATTCCTCATTAACACTTTACTTCGGCTATGCCGTTTATATCGCCTAGCTGCTAATGTGATTACCAGATGGAGCAAATGAATGATGAGATTCCTGCCACGGCGCATATCTTCTCTTCTTACACTTACAACTCCAAGAAGTGTATTTACCAGTATAAAGTTATCTTCAGGAAGCTGCTGCGATCTTTTCTACAATTTGCCATGCTTAGAATGTGGGTAACATGCCCAAAAGCTAGTTTTAATTCCTCCAAGGTACACATTAAATAAATCTTCTCAAATATGGGGCTATAAAGCTCTACAAATTTCAATTGACAAGCCATTAATTCTTGGATTTTATTCCAAAAGCCATGCATTGAAGGGTTTTGTCAATCCCCTTTATGGAAAGAAGGTGCTCAAGGAATTTACTATATTTTGGGTCTATTTTCTAGGGTGATGTAGCGAGGCAAATTTTCCTCAAGGATGGGGAGAAGGTAATCACTAGTAAAGTCATTTGTAAGAATATTTAAAAAGGTTCATAGAAGGTTTATGTAATGGAACTCAACTAGTTTGCAAGGAACCATTAGCAGATTTAATAGGAGATATATGTTCCTTTTTGTGTGTATTGTGGATATTAGAAAAAGAACTTTGACTTACGATCCCCTTTCTTGATCCACTAAAATTGGGCACACACTTTAGCACCTTTATCTTTATAGGCAACCATTTTTTAAAGAGAAGTCTCAATGTTAGCAATTGATTGTTGCATGAAAGTGTTGTGCAGGTTTGAAGTTAGGAGAGTATGTCTATGTTCAAGCTACCTCTTGAGGGACTTTTCAAGTTTGCAATACTTAACAACTCTTTGCCCATAGTCTTGAAGAAAGGATGTGCATCTTCCAATGGTTCTCTCCCACTAGCTAATCCACCTATCTTGTTAAGGTTTTGGTTCAATATTCCAGGTAGCAATTAGACCATCAATACAATCTTGGTTTTTGAGATGAAAGCCATTCAACTTAATGGGAAGATGCTTGGAGAGTAGGGTGGGAGTAGAGAGGAAACAAGTGGTAAATATGGGAAGGTGGTAAAAAGAGTGGTAGAGAAGTCTAGAAAACTAAAGTGACCATTGTAGGAGGGTGAGATTGGGCAATTAGGAGAGATTTAGAGATGGTCTACCTAACTCATTTTTCTCAAGAAGCTTTCACAACAAAATTGATTATTCCAAATAATCTAATAACACAAATGGATGTCGAATTTACCTAGAAGGGGGTCATGAACTCCAAGGGTATTTTGGGAAACAGGCCCAAGCTTCAAATTTATAGTGGGATAGAGCTATAGAAAATATCCACAAAGTATATTTAACCTTCTTAGTGCATATCATGTAATAGGTCAACCAGAGCTAGGACCTAAACACAAAAATTCCAGACCAATGCACACTTCTCAAAGCGAACACCTTTTGGATCTGATATTTCTTAGGTTTCTGATCATATTGACATTAGAGAAACTACCATTAGAACCACAATACAAAAATATTCTTCATATGATAATGTACAAAGATAAACTCTGTCAATGATAACTTCCCATTCTCAACACAAAACTTCTCAAGATCTCGAATATAGCTATGTGTAAGAATCATAATGATAAGATGAAGAGCACAGAGTCGTACCACTTCTTGCGATGAATTCTGGACTCAAAAACCAACACACTGGTTCTTTAGAAAAGAACACTTTTGGTAGAGAATAGATTTTGATAAACCAAAATAAACTTCTCATACTGTTGTCACCAAGTTGACATCATGTTAAAATCAATGAAAACCTCTTAATTTCCAACAATCTCCCCCTTTGTCATTGATGACAACACAAGATGTGAAAACCATCAAAGCACCTTTTCCAAAAACTTTCATTTCAAAAAGGAATTTCATCTAGCCAAAAACTTCCTATTTTCACATGATACTTCTTACTCTCTTCAAGGTCTCTCTCTCCCCCTTTGACATCAATGGCAAAGGAAAAAAAACTTCAACAAATCCTTTTCATACTTGAACACTCCCCCCTAAGGAGTATATTCCAAATAGAGATGATGACCAAAGGCAGTGGTTTCTTGAAGCTTGTTAAGAATACCCATCCATGAGGATCTCGCTTCATCCCAAAGATTTTTTGCTTCTACCAATACATTGCATAAATAATTTAGATTGCTCAAGATGTATTTTCCTTCGACCACAGTTTCAGGAGTAGAATTAGACTTCAAAGTCTTGTCAGCTACAAAGAGGGCATAAAAGATAGGGGTGCATTTACTCTTTATTACATTTCCGAGCTCCCCATACAATTCAATATTTTCACCTTTCTTCTTATGTGATGCCAAATATTTCTCATGAAGTTCTACCAATTCACACCATGTATGGCCATCTAAATCAAGAGAAGGATCAAATGTGCCAGAGGAAGACTTGATCTGCATTTCAATCAGGCTCTAATTATCCTTGAATTTCTGAATTTCATCAGGCCAAGACTAGAAGAATGTGAATAAATTCTTAGCCTCTTTCTCGCATTCTTGAACAACTTTGAGTCTATCAAGTGCAACACTATGAGTAGACTCACATTTCTCTTGAATTTCCAAGAATCCTTTATTTTCAACCCAACTGACCATGTCACTTGTTGCTTTACACTTTAATTCATCGAATCTATCAATCAATGGACAAGATCTTACCAAAGTAGGGTGAGATGAACTGGAATCGGCACTGGGAACCAACTGAAATTGTCCTCTATACCTTGCTAGCTACTTGAGTCTTGATCTCCTCAAAGCAGGTTCAATTTGTGCAACTAATGCCAGAGCCTCTATAATTCTTCTCTTTTCTTTAGAGGCAGGCATTGATTTACCTGAGGTTAATTCAGACTTCTTAAGAGCTTTGGCCAATTCAGAGTAAGTTCCAAACCGAGTTTTGTTGGGGTCTCAAGGAAGTTAATAAGCATTTCAATACAACCAACAACATAGTCCTTCTCAATCTCATATCCAAGCTTAGGTATCCATGGGTTCCTGGGTTCAACTACCTTGATTATTCAACTATCAATGGTTACCAAAAATGTTGTGTCATTCTTGTACTTTGTAACCAATTCTCTAGGCACTCTACTTCTATTCATTTTTCTTTGAAACTTTCCAAATTATGCAGCAAGAGCATCTTCTTGTGCATCCAAATCCCCAATATTACTTATGAGTTTCTCAATTTGATGAGAGATTGGTCCGATATGCTCCCAATGGACTTTTCCAATTTCGGGAATCTCGTTTGAGGTTTGGTGTATGGAAGTCAATTGAAGATGGATATACTATACCTACTATTTCTTTGACAAGTGAAGATGATATCAAGGATTATGAGAATAATGGCAAAGCAAGGAATACTATCTTGAGTGGGCTTTTTGATTCAGAACTTATGAAGGTGATAAGCTACAAAACTGCTAAAAGAGGTCTGGGTAAAGTTGCAAAGTATTTATGAAGGAGATGCTAAGGTCAAGCAAGCAAAGATGTAGAATTTCAAAGCCAAATTTGAAACCCTAAGGATCTCAGAAGATGAAGATATTGTAGGCTACATACTCAAGGTGGATGAAATTGTTAATACCATCAATGGTCTTGGTGGAAAACTGGAGGAAAGTGAAATTGTGAAAAAGTATTGAGAACTCTTATAGTGCTAAAGTTTCTACTATTGAGGAAGCTCAAAATTTGGATTAATATACTAGAGATCAAATGTTTGGTGCTTTAACTACTTTTCAATTAAGAGAGTTTAACCAAGATGCTTCAAGGAAAGAAACTGCTTTTAAAGTCAACAAGAAGGAGAGAATGGTGAATCTGATCCAAATGATCTTAATGAGGTGGAAGAAAATTTGGTAAGGAGATTGAAAAAGGGAACCGACAAATACAAAGGTAAGTTACCCTTCAAGTGTTTCAATTATGGAAAGATAAATCATTATGCTTCAAAATGTCCAGAAAAAGTTTCAAATGACAAACATAAAGATTGTAAAGGTAAATATTTCAAGAATTTGAGTTGTTATGTTAAAGAATACAATGGTATATCTAATGATGATGAATTAGACTATTTGGATGATGGAAGTGATGAATGCTTGTTCATGGTTTTGAATATTAGAACTAATTCTACTAACCTTGAAAGATGTGTGAAGGAAATTGTTTTAGAAACAGGTCACAATATTGAAGGAACTATGTTAACTACCTTTCATGCAAGAGAGAAGAGAAAATCCTAGATAATTGATAGTGAATGCTCACATCATATGACAGGTGATAAGAGTAAGTTTGTTAAAATTGAAAAGTTTGATGGTGGTCTTGTTAGGTTTGGTGATCATACATTGGCTAAGATATGTGGAAAAGGTTTAATTAGTTTTTATGGTTAGCATAAGACAAATGATGTTCTTTATGTCAAGGGTCTTTGACATAATCTTCTTAGTGCATGACAAATGTGTAGCGGAGTATACAATTTGGTGTTTTAGGATGATGGCTATGAAATCAAAAAAGGAAGCTCCAAAACTTTGGTTGTTGCAAGAATAAGGAAAAATGGGAATGCTTATCAACTCAAAAGCACTGGTGGTAAGTGTTTTATGACTCAAATCAATGAAAGTTGGCTATGGTATAGAAGAACATGTCATATCAATTTTGATAGCCTAGTAAAGTTCAACTCTACTCATGCTGTGAGAGATATGCCAATAATTACAAAGCCTATCAATGCAATTTGCAAAGAGTGTCATGTTGGAAAACAAACAAAGAAGAGGTTCAAGACTAAGGAATATTCTATCACAGGACCTCTAGAGTTAATGCATACAGACCTATGTGGACCTACCAGAACAAGCTCTCAAGGTGACATGTATTTTATGTTGTTAATAGATGATTACTATAGAGTGACTTGGGTGACCTTTCTCAAAGAAAAATCAAAAGCTCTAGATAAGTTTAAAGCATTTAAATCTATGGTTGAGAATGAATTAGATTTGAAAATCAAGTGTTTAAGGTTTGACAGAGGTGGTGAGTTCACCTCCAATGAGTTTAACAGTTTTTGTGAAGATCACATGGGATAAAAAGACATTTATTAGCTCTTAGAACTCCATAATAGAATGGGGTTGTGGAGATGAAGAATAGGATAGTTTAAGAAGCAGCAAGAACCATGTTGAAGGAAGAAAATCTACCAGATGTCTACTGGAGAGAAGCAATTCATACCACAGTCTATATTATTAACATAGGACAAGCAAGAGTGAATATTTGAAAGACCCCCTATGAGCTATGGTATGGAAAAACTCCTACTATGAAATAATTAGAGAGTGTTTAGAAGAAAATATTATATTAGTAGAGATGAAGAGAATCTAGGAAAGTTTGGTGCAAGATTAGATGAAGGGATTTTCATTGGAAACTCTACAAAGAGCAAGGCATACAGTGCTACAACAAAAGGTTAATGAAGATAGTTGAAAGCGCAAGTGTCAAAGTGGATGAAGAATCACATCAGAGCTCAATTCTGATAGAAGGATATGAATCAGATGAACTCCCTTGTAGAGAAGAAGAAAAATAAGAAGAGAAATAAAAAGAGATGATAGTGGAAGAAGAAGAAGCTCCAGAAAAAAATCCTAAGATTCCTAAGCATGTGTAGAGGAATCATTCCGAAGATCAAATAATTGGAGACAAGAGCAAAGGTGTACTGACAAGAAGAAGAGTTGCTATGGTAGAGGAACATGTAAATTTTTTTTTACTCTCTAGGGTAGAACCTAAAACAGTACTTTAAGCATGCAAGAATGAGAATTGGATCAAATATCTGGAAGAAGAATTGTGGTAGATTGAGAAGAATCAGATATGGGAACTGATCCCAAGACCAACAAACAAGAATGTGATAGGAACTAAATGGGTTTTCAGGAACAAACTGAACGAGAATGGAGAAGTTGTCGGAAACAAGGCTAGGATTGTGTGTAAGGGCTACTCACAAGTGGAATGAATTGATTTTGAAGAGACTTTTTCTCCAGTAGCAAGAATGGAAGCTATTATGATGTTTTTGGCTTTTCCAACACATAAAGACTTCAACGTATACTAGATGGATGTAAAGTTTGCATTTTTTAATGGTGACTTAGAAGAAGAGGTATACATTGAAAAATTAGAAGGTTTTCACTTATCAAAAGATTTTGATATGGTCTGTAGGTTGAAGAAAGCATTGTATGGACTTAAACAAGCTCCTAGAGCTTGGTATGCAAAATTGGACAGGTACTTATTGTAGCGGGGATTTAAAAAGGGCACTACAAATCACAATCTTTACTTCAAAGTTGAGGGAGATCAAATCCTAATTTTAGTTGTGTATGCTGATGACATAATCTTTGGAGGAAATGAGGAAATGTGTAAAATTTTTGTAGAGGAGATGCAAAATGAGTTTGAAATGTCAATGTTTGGGGAGATGAATTTCTTCCTTGGGCTACAAATCAATCAATTAGAAAAAGGTATATTCATTACAGAATCAAAATATGTTGAGGAAATTTTAAAGAAGTTTGGAATGGAGGATTCTAAACCAATATGTACTCCCATGGTTATTGGTTGTAAATTGAGAAAAAATGATGAATCTCCTAGGGTAGATCAAACCAAGTATAGATCAATGATTGGTGGATTAACTACAACTAGACCAAATATTATGCATGTAGTATGTCTTGTGGTAATATTTTAAGAAGATCCTAGAGAATCACATGTGGTTGCAGTCAAAAGGATATTCAGATATTTGAAGAGCACTCCAGACTATGGTCTATGGTATTATAAGGATACTGACTTTACCTTTCAAGTGCTTACACAGATGCAGATTGGGCAGGTTGTACATATGACATAAGAAGTACAAGTGGAGGTGCTTTCTTCCTTGGAAATAGACTAGTTTCTTGGATAGGTAAGAAGAAAGATTCATTATCATTATCTACTACGGAGGCATAATATATTGTTGCAACATCTTGCTACACATAGGTGTTGTGGATGAAGCAAACATTGAAATATATCAGAGTATCATATGATGAACCTATCTCTATCTTGTGTGATAATAAAAGTTCCATCAACATTTAAAAAAATATAGTAATGCATTCAAGAACAAAACATGTCTCTATTTGGTATCACTTTCTAAGAGAGAAAGTTGTTGAGAATAAAGTAAAGTTGGAGTATGTGCCTAAAAAGGATCAAATAGCAGAAATTTTCACAAAGGCTCTTTCAAAAGATACATATGAGTATCTCATAAACAAGCTAGGGGTTATTGCCTCTCCTTATTTCAACTAGATGCATAAGATGGTGCATCTTTCTAGGGGTGCAATTCAAGATGAATTCTTTGTCCTAGACTAATGAAGGCTACCTCTCAAGGGGAGCAGATAGTGGTATTTTTGGTTGGTGCAGTCAGGGGGAGCATATCTTGTGCCTAAAAGAGAGAGAGAAGTGTAGTATGTAGGTGTTGCCTTTTTCCATTGATGTCAAAGGGGGAGAGTGAATTCTGAAAAAACATAGGAAAAGAGAAGTGGTGAGAAAGAAGTATGAAATGTGAGAAATGTATAAGGGGAAGAGATGCTTGAGTGTTGGTGATGCAAAGTTACTTTTGTTGTTGATGGTTTTTCATCAGGTGTTTCCATCAATGAGAAAGGGGAGATTTTTTCACTATGTTGGTGTGGTTATGATGAGAAGGTATTTGTGGTGTTCAACAGGTGTTGTAGATGTAGTATGGTCACTTGGTTTCCAAGTGCTTTTGAGAGAATTTGCATAAAGAGTGTATAAGGTGACAGGGGTGTGATCTGTATTGTGCTCCACATTTTTTCATGCTTGAAGATGTGCTTGTGTAGTTTGGATGTGATGCCTAGAAGTTTTCAAAGGTGTTATATCTAGAACTTCAGGTTCTAGATCATGTGGCAATAGAGGATGTGTTTGACAGTGTTTGGCCTATGCAAAAGGTTGTATGAGAGAAATGGAATTTCTCCACATTTCTCCACATTGAATTTTATTGTCTTGCAGATTTTGGAATGTGCTAATATTGTCTATACCTACCTTCCCTTGGATGGTTTGGTGTTCAACTATTCTGTAAGCTTGGTTTATGTGTTGTGTCTCAATAGTAGTTTGACTAGTTGCACTTGATGATAATGTTCTCAGTTGCATATGTTTGTGCTAGTGATTTTGAGTATTCTATTGGTGTTGGAATACAGGATGTTATGTAATGTTGCTAACTATCCTGCAGGTTGTTTTTGGACCTAGTGAAGTGTGAATGTGGTTGGTTGTTAGCGTTAATGCCGCTTCAGCCGACCTAGCATATTAGTGCTATTTGTGGATGTGCTTTGTTGTTTGTAGAAGTGTGTGTAGTGTGTCTGTGTAGATTTGGGTCCTGGTTAACCCTTGGTGTGGTCCTCCTTCAATTATTTCCACTGTGGAGGTGTTTGGTGCCGACCTATTTGGTGGTTGCACATTTGAGGTGCATACATTTCATTGTGGCCAACTTGGAGAAGATTGTTTGAGATTATGGAGGATATATATGCAAGGTCATTTGTTGGAGAAGTGTGTGGTGTGATGTGTGATGAAAAATGATGTGTATGTGATCAAGTGTTGAGATCTGAGTGCAAGCATGAATTCCTAAGACTATTGGAAGCAGTGAGAAAAATGTGTCTACATTTCTATGTGCCTGAAGTTGCTAGAGGCAGTGAGTCAAAGGTTGCGGATGGTGAAGAGTTGTTGTGGTGGATTCTCTTTGTATTATGGAAGAAGCGATCTTCTTGGGCAGTGAGACCTTGGTAGTGAGCCTTTATTTCCTTTGGGTAGTGATCCCTTCTCGAAAATATCCTTTTGTAATCAGTGTTGTTATTCATATATATGTGAGTTAATCCTCACCATGGTTTTTCCTTAATTAGGGTTTTCCACATAAAATTTGGTGTTCTATTGTGTATAGTTTTTGTTGTGTCGATGTTTCATTTATTTACATTCATGCATATGCTAAATAAGGGTTTGAAGGTTAATGAGGATTTTAAGGTTTTAATATACAACTAATTCACCCCTTCTTAGTTTTCTTGTGTGTCTAACATAAAAAATCTAACTAGGCAATAATAAGTGGCTCCCCATAAGGGGCGATGATTCCATATGTTCCTCCCCAATCCTTCATTGCAACCACCCGTGATTCACATTATTAAGATCGCCAATGATGTGCACTCGTTCCTTAGGATGCACGTGGGTTCACCACATGTCAGACTTTGTCATTTTCCATGGTAGACCCACCAAAAGTCCTAACCAACCATACATCATATATACTTGTGATGCCTAGAAACCCCTTCGAGCTACGCCAAATTGACATGTGGCTTGGGGAAAGTGGGCACTTGATAAACATAAACACCAATTACTCTTTTCAGTTGGCACACAAATCTTCCATGTGACATCCTATCGTATTGCACTATAAGTTTAATCCCTGGGCTTGGTAGTAGCTATGCAACTTCAACATGTGGCTTTCTCTTGTTCAAAATTCAAACTTAAGCACAAAATGATGGTAGCTCAAAAGAAAAAGGCATTTCTCCTAACAATGCATTGGACAAGAACCCTTCACAAAATAAGGGTGTGGTAGAAAAAGTATACAAATTTTGGTGACTCTCAGGGAACTCTACTTGTAGAGGTGAGAACTTAGACCTCTAGTTCTGCATATAAAAATCTCAAAAATCAAAAGGGGAAATATGCTACTCCTACATCTTTTGAAGAGCAGATTGCATAGACGCCCATTCCTCCTCAGATGGTTGCACCTTCTTTTTTAGAGATTTGGATACCCTATCCAAAATGATCATCTCCTTGAAGGAGAAATTATTTACGGTCTATGCAACAACCTTCATATGATACTATAGTTGGGCGAGTGGATGTAACACCCCTTCCACCTTGACAAAACTTGGGGATTGATTGAGGCCTTGAAAAGCAACTTGATCCTATTGCTTCCCTTCCAATATCTATTTCATTTGATCATCTAACATGATCTAGTATCATTTATAAGGGAAGGAGAGGGAAGTCCTAATTGAACAAGCTACCTGATGTGCTCCTTCATTCCTATAATTGTTTGATCTAAAGCATTTAAACATGCTTTACATTTGAGGGCTGCATTGTTACAACTGAGAACCTCTTTAGCCTTTTCGACCAATAATATCTTGTTATCCACTCTCGTAGCATTCAAGGCATTGTCAACCACATCAAATAATTTCTGGATTAACATGTGGGCACTTGCAACTTTCAGAGTGATAGAGGAGAGGATTTGGTCCACCACGACACTAATTTCTATGCTTGCCTCTTGGGAATCCACAATAAACCTGAGCACAAGTTTCAAATAAGTAGCTATGCCCTTGATTCTTTATCAATGTGATGTATAAAGTTGTTGGATCATGGGAAGAATACTATTTTTTTGAAAGTTGCGAGACAACTCATCTTTTAATTGTTGGAGCTATTGGTTTATGCTTTGAAGCTCTTGTTGGAGTCATTCCTTCTTTTCCAAAGAATTAGAGACCTCTTTATCATTAGTATTAGTAACCATTCCTTATCTTGTAGCTTGGATTCATCTACTTTCCTCACTTCCTCAATATCCCTTTAGGTCTGAGCCTCAACTAGCTGCTTTGCTACACTGTCATTCACAACTTGTGCTTCATCCAACTCCTTTAAAAACTTGGATGAAACCAACTCCTTCTCCTCCTTTTCTCTTTGAATTTGGGCTCGAGATTCATCTAGCTCTTTTTGGAGTCTAACATTTTCAACTTGCTCGGCTTGGAGGGCCTCCTTGGTGGCTCCTATTTTTATATCCTTGTGCAGCCATGAGATTTCATCATCTTTAGCCTTGACATTAGTAGCCATGATTTCCACTGTAGTTTTCACTCAGGAAAACTCTTGATCTTTTTTTAGTATTTTTCTAATAATTTTGAGAAAGTTAGTGGAGACCACCTTTTGTGTTTCCTCCATTAGCTTGACCTTGTCTTTGGCATGGGCTTGACTCAAGTTTAGGCCTATTGTATGGGTCAAATAATCTTCTGGTTGCATCTCCCCCTCAGCCTTAAAGACCTTGGGTGTCTTATGGGCTACCATCAATGTCTGATGGGCAGGATAAAAAATAGTCTCAATTCTTGGGGTGACAGGCTCTAAGTTGCATTTCCTCCTTTCTTGGGCCCTTTCCTCTCAAGCCTTGTGAGTGGTGTTGATTTGTTGATAGTAACTGGAAGGAGAATATATTGCCCCACAAAGGGGGTATTGGGAGGGAGGCTGGATGGGATTACAACTTGGAAAATGATTGATTGCACTCCCTTTGGGGTGGATGACAAGAAAATTAAAATAGATGGTGAAAAGGGAGGGATGCATTGCAAAGAATGAGAGACAAAGGGAGGCAGTTGAGGGGTGACCACCTACACAGTTGATAATGATAGTGTAGGAATTGGAATAGACATGGGTGTGGAAATGGAAGGGGAAACCAAAGGTTGTGAAATGGTGGAAATTATAGTAGCTAAAGATTGAGAGGCAGTAGGAACTACCATCATAGAGGGGTTGACCAATGAAAGAGAAGAGCGTAAGGGGAAGAGAAGAATACCTGCATGGCCAAAACCACTAGATCTTGTATTATGGCAATGACTTCTTCCTCTTCCTCATCTGATTGTTGGCTAAGGTCAATAATTTTTTTCCTTCTTCTCCTTGCAAGTTGTGATGAGGTTATCGACGAGGACCCTTCACCCATTGGACTTGTAGGTGCCTGAGTTTTCCTAGGATTCAAATATCCCCGATGAACTAAAAAGTGTCGGCTCCTTCATTCCGCGATGTCGTAAATTGTCTCTGATTGCGCTAGCGGGGGTTCTTGTGGTCTCTCGTCCAATCGATTTTCTATTAAAGCCTCCTTATGGATACAAATCATATCAACTGGCAAGGATGAATTCAGATGTGCCTCATCCCAATGCTTTTCAAATTATCCATTTTTTGGGACAACTTCATATTCTACATTTAATATGTCATTTTCTTGGTGATAGACCCAAAAATATGCGATCTTCTCTCTTTCCCAGCCCTCTCTATCGAGTATGAGGTGGACACCCTTAGACATTTTAAATGATGGATTGAAATCCTATTTAGTTAAATAGAAAGAAAGCCATGGGGGCCTTTTTGGACCTGTAACTCTTTCCAAATCAATGTAAATAGATGGCTCATCATTGTTTGGAGACTTGCAGGCTTCTTAGAAAGGGTGCAACTCATGGATAATTTGTAGGGTCACCTTCAAACCAACCATATAGTTGTTGGGATCATAGCTCCATTGATCACAAATTACATCTAATCCCAACTCTACTACCTTAATGGTGAGTAGATACTATAGTTGCCTTTTCTTCACTGATATCCCTCCTTTTGTGAATGGGAGTTCATAGATGGCCTTTTTCTTTTGGTCAAACCCATACTTTGAGTTAGTAACATATAATTTCTAGGCTAGTTCTAATGCCAGAATTCTATCTGTCAAATATGTAGGGAGCCTAAATGGTTCCCCCTTGAATCTATGTACTCAGAGCAAAGATAAGTGAGCACCAAAGAACCAATCACAAGGAAACTTTTGATTCTTTAGCCAAATCATATGGCGGGTTGTGATTTAGAAAGTAAAAAGTGACTCGAAAACTCATAATAACCATGTGTGACTGATAAAAGATAGGTCTACTTAGATATTGGGATCCTCTTGGGGATTGGGGAAGAGTCCATGATTTCCAAAGCCATATGTGGGATGAAGAAGTCCACATTTTGGAAAAGCAGTAGTTGGGATAAGAAAGATGAGCACCTAATTTTTTTCTCATGCTTGTATGCTTCTAATTGTTGGTGCATGTTATCTACAATCACATATGCAAAGTCCATCTTGAAATTATGCTATTTTTTAAAGAGGAAAGCTATTCCGAGTTGGAATTCATAAACACAATCATCTTTATCTAGGTCAAAAATAAAAGCAAGCATAGAGAATATATCCTGCATATCCTAATAAAAGGCCATGTTAGCGATCAAAATCTTAGGCATTTGGGTTTCATTCTGGTCCCTTCCAAGCTCATAATTAAGAAAGCTGAGTTGGGAATCCCTTGTCGAACAAAATTTTCCATTCTGTTTAGAGAATAGACCTCTACAGAAGGATCATGAGTGATGCATAACATGTCTTGGATAGCTGTGACTACACTAATTGTATGCTTAAGGTGGCTTCTCACCAAATTTCGCTAGTGGGGTTGTACAAGCGGGCACTTGCATCCACTAATTTTGGGTAGGGGTGCATCAATGAAACCATGTATTGAGCTAGTGTTGAAGACTAGAGCCTAAACCTAAGAGAGTCAAACTCTCTCTTTCTGCTCTCTAAATCATTATAGCATGTGTGTCTTCTCGAAGGATCTTGGGATTTTTTCTTAACTTAGGCTCATAGATTTTGTTCATGAAATCTAACACCAGTGAAGTGTCTTTGCAATTCCCTTTCTTCAAGTTTTTGGTATTGGTTTTTTGAGATTTTATCAGTATGGGAGGCGAGGCGTATGACTTATTGTCAAGGAAATATTCCTACATCACTGCTTGCTCTTGACCTACATTAGAAGTTGATGCTACTGGGTCCATAGTCGCTTTCCTCTCTATTTTTGATTCCACTTCACTGCTTGGCGACACGAACAACTACCTGGGCACAATAGTCGCTTCTTCTTTTCTCTTGTACTCTGAAAACACTTCACCAATCCTTTTCTATTGTTTGAAATAAGCAAAGAGGTTTAGTAAAATGACACTATATCAACCATCATTATGCCAAATCATGTGAATCTAATTCATTTTCTTGAAAATCACACCCCTTAATGGAAAGAAGTACGAACAACTCATCACATCATCATTTTGGGAACTTTGACTGGTGTGTGGTGTTAAAAAGCAACCTGATCACTTTTTGCATTAAATTTAGTCCCAAAGGGCATTGAGGGCAATCTCTCAAGATATACTCAGAAGGAACACCAAGAACAACAAGACATTTGGCAAGGATACTGATAAACATTTGCAAACAACACTTATTGAAAGGAAAGCACACACAAAAAGCAAATGAACTAACTTATTTACAAAGAAATCCCTATGAGAGACCAACAATTAATTAAAATGCTTTAAATAGATTATGTTTACCAGAATCTCTAAAGCGTTTCCCTCTAGATCCTCAATATCGAAAGCATTGCTCTCTTTTCATTTGATGATATGCAAAGGTCCTTTCCATAATGAGTCAAACTTGGCATGTTGACTTGACCTTGTAGCTCGCTCATCATACTTTAGGACCAGATCCCCTTCTTGAAAAATGAGGTTCGAAGCTCTCTGGTCGAACCACTTCTTCACTACTCCTTGTCGAATTATCATGGCCTCATGAGCCTTTTCCTAGGATTCTTGCACCCTGGAAAACTCAACCATCTTTACTTTTATGGATCCATTTTATTATACCTCGATGAACTTGAGCAATTGTAAAGTCGAGATTTCCATGGAGACCAAAAACATAACCTCCTTTCTATAAACCAATTCATATGGTGATGTCTTTATGATTTTCTTTGGAGTGATCCTATTAGCCCAAATATTTATTCTTAGACGCCTATGCCATTATCTTTGATGATCTGTGTCAATCTGCTCGATCAATCTGATTAAATTCTTGTTTGTGGACTTTTCTATTCCATTGCCTTGCAGATAATAATTGGAGGAAGTCTTTAGAAAGATTCCATATTTTAATGCAGAATCAAACATCGTTGCCCCAAGGAAGGCTCTTGCATTATCTGATATTATGGTTTTAGGGGGGCCAAACCTCATTATTAATTCCTCTAAGAAGCCAATAATCACATTCTCTATAGCACCTTTTAAAGGGATTTCATTAGATCATCTGGTGAAGTAATCCATGACAATAAGCATCCATTTGCGACTTGTGCTAGATATCAGGTTGATCATTATGATGAAATCTAGACCCGATTGTGGGAAAGACTCATCGACCACAATTAGATTTAGAGGCATGGTTGATTTTCTTTATGTTTTCCAACAAAAAATTGGCACTACGAGAATTTTTTAACTAGATTATGTTAATATATGAATACGGTTGGCCAATAGTATCGTGCATAAGATTTTCATTATAGTTGTTTGAGCTGAGAAGTGACCACCTGCATGGTGTTATGGAATTCATGCAAGAGTTTATCAGCCTAATGTCTATCCACACATTTGAGTACTCTGTCAAAGTTTCTTTTGAAAAGAATTCCCTCCATCGGTGCATATTTTTCCCCTTGCAATCTATAGAATCTTCTTTTATGAGACAAGAGGCTTGTTGGGTATTTTCTTGTTACCATGAATCGGGTTCTATCATCGACCCAAGATTCCACAACTTCAAAATGATTTATTAGAATTACTTCAAGATATTTCTCTTGAGTCAGGGATTTAAATTATTTAGCTAGATACTCGCATAGTCCTCTCCCTTTGATTACTTTTGTTGGCTTGACCTTGATATCATATTCTAGAATTTTGGTGATCTAGTTTTTCTCTTTTGTCTATAATCTCACCCTCCATGATGTATTCCCTTACACTAGAGTGAGCCACATAAACCATTATTTTTCTCCTTGCCACCAGGTGTCTGAATTTATTGAGACCTTTCACAATGGTGAATGCTTGTTTTTCAATAAAGTTATACTTGGTCTTGTACCCTTGTAGGGTCCTTAAATGGAAGGCAATTGGATTTTATCCCTTTTCTTCTTCATTTTTTATGTAAGCACCACCATGATGATATGTTTACCTGCCATAGACATACATGATAAAGTCCTTGGAGAAGTTAGGGTTAACCAACATTTGGGCGGTAGAAATTGCTTTTATCCTTTCAAATGCATCTCTTCCCTTGAGGGTCCCTTTGAAAGTTGAGTCCTTCTTTATTATAAGAGTGATAGGCCTAACTAGCTCAAAAAATTTATAGATAAATCTACTAACAAAATTGATTTTTCCTAAGAAAGATTGGATTCATTTGTTATTCACCAACAGGGAAATTCCTTGATGGCCTTCACCCTTTCAAGGCCTATGGAAATACCTTTAGAAACCACATATCCAAGAGATTTTCCTTGTGGGACTCCAAAAGCACATCTCTTGGGGTTCAAAGACACCCCAGACTCTTGGCGCCTTTGGAAAACCTTCCCCAAATGGTTGAAATTATTTTCCTTAGACTTGGAGAACACTGTGAGGTCATCTAGATATATAAGGATAATTAGATTGATTAAATCCTTAAAAGCAATATCCATTGCCTGTTGAAAAGTGGCCCTTGCATTTGAAAGGCCAAAAGGCATCTTGGCATATGCAAATGTTCCCCATTTCATAGTAAAAGTAGTTTTATGCTGATCTTCCTCTTTTACCCATACTTGATTGTATCTGGAGAAACTATCTAGTAGAGAGAACATTTATGATCCTACCAAAGTTTGTAGGATTTGCTCCATGGAAGGAAGGGGATAGCGATCCTTTAAATATGATCTGTTCAGATCTCTAAAATCCACACAAAGTTTAATATCACCATTATTCTTTTTGGATAGGAACCAAATTAGATACCCATGTAGAATGCTTAATCGGGTATATGATTCTGGAATCTATAAGATTCCTCAATTTGTAGGCCATAAGAGACTCTATTTTTGGGTTAACTGACCTCTACTTTTGGTAGGTCAGTTTAGCTCCTTCAATTAGGTCTATTGTGCACTAGATCACACTGGGATCATGACCTTTCAAGTCATCATAATTCCATACCATGACTTTATCATAATCATTGCAAAAGGATACAAACCTTTCCTTATCTTTTTGAGGAACATATTTTTCAACTTTTAGTGTCATACCACCTTTTACATCTAGATCGGAGTAGTCACTTTTGTTTGTGATATATTTTCTCTTGTCATTTCTAGCGTGGTCAGAATCAAAAAGATTCTGTAGAGTGATTAAACCCTTTGGAAGCTTGTTGGTTATGAGCAGGATAATTTGATCTTCATAAGCCTCTTCAATATTTGACTGTAATTGTTTTGCAAATTCTCTAGAGTGTTGAATAAATGTGGAAATTTGGGAATCACTCTCAAAGACTTGCCAATTTTGATCATAATCATGGATGTCCGGTCTTACAACCACCCGCACCACATGCTTGTTTGATAGCAAGTATATTATCAAGTTGAACTGAGAACCTACTGTTGCCATTCTATCTGTCACAACATTTTGAGATCTCAGAATCACTTGGATATTGAAGGCTTCAAATTCTTCAATTAGATCCCACACTTTGTGGCAGTAGGATCACATTAACACATTTTTTGCAGCTAATGTCCCTCTTATCTACTTTATCACTAGCTCTGAATCTTCGAAGACCTTTAACCATTTGATTCCCATTCGCTCCACAAGACTCAAACCATAGACGAGGCCTTCATACTTGACTTCATTATTCATACAAGAAAATTGGAATTGGAACACTCTGAGAGTCTCCATTTCGACAAGGGATACTAGGCGGATGCTGGCCCCTAAAATCATCTTACATCTCACACCATCAAAGTGTAGGCTCCACATTCTTCATTTGGGCTTCCATGCTAGCTTCCTTAGTCACATGAGGAATGACTTGATCTTCATCATAAATCACATATGTTCCAAGGCCGATAGCATCATAATTTCCAAATGGGCAACTCCTCATGAATTCCTTTATTATAACTTCTTCTTTCAGGCTCCTATCTCTAGTTGTATCTTCATCTTCTAATATCTCCACACAATACATTTCATTTTTTGAAAAAAGATGTGTGTGTGGCCTCAAAGTTCATCACAACTTCATTTGCTATGTGCTCTAAATGTAAAGATTCTGATAATACTTTCATCTTAGCACCATGCTTAGTCCTTAGGATTAGATAAGACTAATAGAGAGATAAATATCCCCCAATCTTAGCAATAAAATATTTGGATAGACATAGTTCAAAAATTGGAGGGATATCTATTATTACCACCTCTTGGTAAATTGTGATGCTAGGAGATGAATACATGGTTAAGGGGAGACTTTTGACTAGACCTATGACTTGAATCCTTTTCCCATCTAATTGCATGATTCCTCTATTAGGGGGCTCAAATTCTAGTTTTAATGAATCTGTAGTTAATTTAGGCATAACTTTGGTGTTGGAACTAGAGTCAATCATAGAATTATGAAGTAGCTTATCCCCTATTATGAGAGTTAAGAAGAATGGGGTAGGTTTTGGCTTATTTACCTCATCTTTTGCCACCTTTTCTATTGTATTTGTGAATGTTGTAGTTCGAAAGGCCCATGAATCTTTAAATGGCTCTTTGCACTTCTCCGGATTAGATTATGGGACTACATTGGTCTATGGTGGTCTTTTATCATCTCCCAAAGCCTCTCACAACAAATATTTCTGATCTGGGATAAGCCAAAATATCCCATAAGGAGACATGGGTTGGGGCCTTCTTTAATTGCTCTACCACATTAAGTGGTCTGAATATTTGGGCCTTTGGCTCTTTTGTTTTACTCAAGATTATCTTGCTTTGATTTTGGAATGCTGGAACTGCTATTGGTGGTCTTGGGTCTTTCTCAGAGATGGGCTTGGGTTGAGGTATAAAGGGCATATTCTCTTTGGTCAATCTCCTTTTGGACTAGGTATAATAATCTGATTGAACTTGAGGGGTCTTTGACTTTAATGCCTCATTGGTGAATACTGCATCTTCTCCCTCCCTCCAAGAAAATAACAAGTGGTTTGAAGTAATTTCCCCTTCTTGTTCGAGGGACATGCCTTGCACTTGCACCATCAAGATAGCATTTTCCACTCCCAGGGACTGATAGGAATATGCACTTGTATCAACAGTGATTCCTTTGTTTCGTTATTTTGTGATCTTCTGCTGGAGATTACCCCTAGGGAAATTTCGGGGCATGTGTGCTCTATTACATGGGAAGCACCATTAATTAGTGTCATCTACCAAGTTATTTTGACCTACCATTAAATCTCTATTATGATTGAGCGATATGGATTGTAGTGGGGTTGGAATTGGGACTATCTAATATGAAGGCTGAGCTTGATTATTCAGTCAAATTCCTCCTTGGTAATGGGTATGTTTTAAGGGAGGTCTATTTCCTTGAAAATTATGGTAAGGGGGCTTAGCAGGTACAACTTGCTACCTCTTAAGGTTAATTATTTCATTGGAGAAGGTTCACAACAGATTTTTTTGTATCACTCTTCCATGGCCAAGGAGGTAGAAGCGACTACATTAGTCTACACATTAGGATATACATACATTGAAGAGGATGCAATAGAGGTACTGGGAGAATCTTTTGGGGGTAGAAGTGGTATTTCAAAGGAATATTGACATAAGTGGTTGGGGAGGGAGTTTTCCAACATCCATAAGGTTATTCTCAACTCTAATGACCAAGTTGTATGTGTCTAGAAGGGTTTGTCCTCCTAGCAATTGGATCATTACGACTATGTCGGAATTAAATTCCTTTAAGTATAAAACAATAGCCATACCTACCAGAGGTCTAGCTGTCACGTGGATCCTTTTCCAAGTTTTATGAAACCTAGTGTTGAAATCTATGATAGCCTCCTGGGGAGCTCTTTTGATGGTTATCAATTACTATAATAAGAAAGACTAGTTGCCTTCTTTGTAAACTAGTTGAAGAAGCTATCTCCAAGTTGATCCTAAGTAACGATTGAATTGGGGGGCAAGGATTTGTACTAGTCTAGGGCTTTCCCTTTGAAAGAAGCAACGAGCAACCTTAGAGCTACATTTTTCTCTATTACGTGATGCACCATGCACACATCAGTGACATCTCGTAGATGTTCCATCGGTGTCTTAAAATCCTCTCTCGTGAACTTAAGGAGCACTTTTAGAGCGTTAGAAAGAATTGGATCCCACATAACTGAATGGATTGGAGGAATGAGAAAACTTTTGCTATTCCATGCTACAAATTTTTTGAAATCCATTGGCGATTGCACTTGCTATGCTTGAGTTACTTTGATTCCTATGGTTTTCTACCATTCGATAGTCACCAGCGAGGGTAAGAGTAATATGATATTATGCATTGTCAAAGATCTTGTGATGGGCATCCAACTCATTAACCCATTTCTAATCTAGCTTGAAGTATTTTCAATCCCATCGGGCGTGCTAGAAAAGGAGTCATTGATCTTGAAAGCTGATGGTTGTGATATACATCCTTGGGAAATTATGAGAATGTGGGACCAAATTTCAATCCACAAAATGACCTCCAATAATTTAGAAGCCGACTCTTCATTTTAACTGATGGGGGGAGGAAAGGCGAAGAGATAAAACAAAAGCATATAAGTAACTATTTTAAGGTGATGCGTCCGAACATGTTAATGGTGTTTCCTATCATATAGCATATCATAATCTCAGTCTTATGGTAATTTATAGGAGTTTGAAAGAGTGCTAACATGATCCAAAATTCTGCATTTGTGAAGCTAAAACTATAAAAGCTTGCTATAATAATCAACAACTATAATCTCTCAATGAAAACATAGAGCATAATTATATTTAGTCAGAGGAAAAAGAACACACAATAGAGGCCAACATAGCACAAAATTATGCATTCAATATTTCTCATACAAAACTAACTACTATGGTTTGAGAAATTACAAAAATCAACTATTATCCTTCTAAGTATTTTTAGTGGTAAAATGATTAACAATCCCCAATACAACGCCACTCAAGGCTTAAATAGAAAAACCTCCCTCCCTAATGAGAAATGTAGAAACAAAAAAGATTCCCCGCTCCCATGCCTACGAGTCTCACCATCATGGCAATGGTTGAAATGACCTAAAGTTGGGAAATCATAAGTAGCTCCCCATAAAGGGCGATGATGCCATCTATTCCTCCACTATATTTCATTGCAATCACCTATGATTCACATTATTAATATCACCAATGATGGGAACTCATTCCTCTCAATGCACATGGCTTCACCACGTGTCAGCCTCCGTCATTATCCATGGTGGACCCACCAAAAGTCTCAGCCAACCACGCATCATAGATGTTTGCAATGCCTAGAAACCCCTTCGAGCTGTGCCAACTCAACACATGACTTGGGGAAAGTGGGTGCTTGATAAAACATAAACACCACTCACTCTTTTCAATTGGTGCATGAAGTCAACATGTGGAATCCTACCACATTGCACTATAATCTTAATTCCTAGGCTTGGTAGTAGTTGTGCAACTTCAACATGTGGGTTTCTCTTGCACAAAATTCGAACTTTAGTGCAAAACAATGGAATCTCGAAAGAAAAGGTATTTCTCCTAGTGATGCCTTGGAAAAGATCCCTTCACAAAATAAGGGTGTGGTAGACAAAGTCTATAATATTCATGATGCCATAGTCATAAATATTAAAAATTAAGATAGCAATAATTTTGGATCTAATATTAATTGATATCATAAAATTTAGTTTTAATTTAAAATGAGAATTTAGATTAAATATTAACCTAGTATAAATTTTGGAATTAGTAGTAATATCAATATAGGATTTAATGCTAAATTAGTATACTAATTTAATATTAATGTTATGTAGACATCAATATTGAATACTAATGTAGGATGCCACATAGGACATAGAAGGGTCGTGGACGTGGTGCAAAGGAGAGAGCTGAGACACCACCACCAACACCACATGTACCAGATCCGCCATGCATTAGAATATTTGATTTGGATAATTCATGCCGAACTACCAAATGTAGAGGAGGGTTCTTGATGCAAGCAGTCACAACATTCTACAAGAGCACACAAATGGGTAAAAGCACAAACATGTGTCACACTTTATAAAGGAATTGACCAACAAAAAAAAAATTCTGAATTTCGACCACATAAAAGTGGTCTTCATGTTTTGAATTTCAAAATGATGTAAACTAATGAAATGTAGAACTTTTGATGAAGTTTATTCCTATAATTTTTCATATTTTTAAAAAATTGTTTTCATTATTATTTTTATTAATTTAAGAACAAATTTTAGAATGCTGAAAATTTTAGAAAAAAGTGACTTCACAAGCTGTCAAGAAACAAATTGAAAAAACTTCATTTCTCCCTAATTTTTTTTCTTCAAATAGGTAACTTCAATATCTAGTGCATGGAAAAAAAATCAAATTTTGATGTATATTTTTCTGTAATAACGTTTTAAAGTCAAACTTGTCAGAATTTGATAGTTTTCATGGGACGCCAACTATTGTCTTTTTTTTTCTAATCATTTTCAAAAAACAAATTATACCCTTTTGAAGAAGACTCTCCTTTAGTGCCCCATATATTTTAATTTTTTTAAATATGTTTTACTATTTTTTTTAAATTTTTAATCAGCGTCTTTTTTAACTTTAACAACCTACTTGCATTATTTTAAAAACAAAATATATTAAAACTAATCAAAATATTAAAAAAGTTACATATTCAGATTCACCACTCCGAGCTCTACAAAAGGGTATTTTTCATTTTTTTAAAAACATCATTTTGATTGAATAAATACTTAGTTGAAGTTGAAAGTTTTAGAAAATTCTGAAAAAAGATGAGTTGGCTACCAACTAGGATGCCAACTAGATAGTTTTGGCTGAAAGTGTTTCTACATAAAGGGTTTTGGCCAAAACCCTTTCTATAGAAACCCCACATATAAAATAAGCCAATTTCAAAGCAACAAAGGGAACAATTTATTTTTTTGGTTTCCGCCAAAACCTATTCGGTCGAAACCCTATGTGCCACGTATACGCCACATGGTTTCCGTCGAAACTTATTCGACCAAAAATTTTTTGATTGAAAATATTTCACTCCAAATTATTTATTTGGCCGAAAGTGTGACAAAAATTTGTGCTTTTACCCAGATCAAATCATAAAGAGTGTAGTAGGAGACCCTCAGTATTCATAATAAGCACTATGATGAGGGAGATAGAGGATCAATCCACCATAGGTACCTTAGCTAGAGGTAGTAGTTGAGACTAGAGCAACTTGAGATGCAAGTGATTAGATTTAAAAATTATTACGATTATATCCACCTAATTTTGAGGGATCCATAAATGGTGTAGAGGCCGAGTCTTGGCTTCTCATTCTTGAAAGGTGTTTTAGATTACATGCATATGCAAGCAATCTAAAAGCATGTTTTGTGATACATTTTCTTTGAGGCATAGCTTTTGCATGCTGACATAAGGAGTGCAAGCATCACCTCTTTATCGACACCATCACTTGGGAGCCCTTCCTGAAATTGTTCAAGGCATAGTACTTATTTGAGCACTTTAGGCAATGTTGAATTGATGAGTTTCACAATCTCCAATAGAGGGGACTATCAATAGCACAATACAAGAGCTGATTCTTAAAGCTATTGCAGTATGTGGACTATCTTCAAGATGAAAGCTTCTCATCAACCTTTTCATCAAGGGACTAAATGCAGGAATATTGGGACCCATTCATATGAATGATCTAGAGAACCTTCGAGTTGTTGTGGAGAAGGCCCTCATTTATGAGGAGATTTAGGGGAAAGCCCATAACACACGAGAGTGGTTCCAAAACAACAATCAGGGTACTCAGTTATGTAAGGTTTTCATTGACCTCCCCTTCCTTTGAAGGGAGGGTTTAGAACCTTTGTAGGACCACCTAGGTTGCCACAATAGTAGCAAATTCAAAGGGACAAACCTTAATAGTGATTTTAGGGTGGCTACTCTAGGCCATGGTAATCATAGGTTCCTCATAGAGATCAGTGTCCTTAGGTACAAGGTACCACACCAACATGCTCACAATAATATTTCTGTGGGGGATATAGTGGTTCTATCAAGACTAGTGGGTAGAAATTTAGTAGGACTCAATCATTATAGGTACAAGAAAGAGGTCCTTGTTATGTGTATGGTGTAGCTAGGCACTTAGCTAGAGAGTATCCTTAGGGTTTCATAGTTGGAGGTTAGTGCGTAATGGAATCCGTGTAGGTAGTGGGTGATGCAAGCAAGTTTCACTAAGTATTTGTGGTGGTAGAGAACCACCAAGTTGAGCACCATATCACAATCATTGAGGCCCTAGGTATGATAGGAGATACAAATGTTTCCATTTTATTTGATTTTGGGGCATCTGATTCTTATATCACCTTTTTTAGTGGATCACAACAGGCTAGTGGCATCTAGGTAGGATGATAGGTGGGAGGTTAAACTAGCCTCGAGGACTAAGATGTTTGTAGATTCCATAGTTAGAGATTGTCTGCTACTACTTGGAGACTTGACTACTATAGTTGATCTTCATGTTACTCCACAAGGTTGATATGGAGTAGTTTTGGGTATGGATTGACTCAATGCACATCGAGCTAAGGTGGATTGTTTTCAAAAGATAATTGAGTGTGTAGATGACCATGGTATAATAGTGGCAATTTCAGGGGTGCAAAGACCTATTTCCCTTTGTATGATATCCACTATGTAGCTGAAGGGATGTTAGATGTTTGCCATCACCATTAGTGATTAGCGGTGTATGGGAAAGGGATGCCATATTTTTGCCATCACCATTAGTTATAAGGACGAGGAGGAGACAAAGAAATCATTGGATGACCATCCCATTCTTGGGGAGTTTATTGATGTATTTCCTTTTGATTTTCCAAGCATGCCACCACATTGTGAGACTGACTTTCACATAGACTTGGTACTAGGAGCTGAGCCGATATTGAGGGCACCCTCTAGGATGACCACACACGAGCTTAGTGAGATCAAGCTACAATTAGATAAGTTGCTAGAGAAGGGTCATATCCATTCGTGTGTGTCGCCTTGGGGTGCTCCCATCATCTTTTTTAAGAAGAAGGTCAAATCCCTTTGTCTTCGCATAAACTATAAACAGTTGAATAAGGTGACAATTAAGAATCATTACTTGCTTTCAAGGATCGATGATTTGTTCGATCATATGTAGGGAGCTAGAGTGTTCTCAAAGATTGACCTCAAGTCTAGTTATCATCAGTTGTAGATTGCAGAGGCAGATATTCATAAGACTTGCTTTTAAGACTAGATATTGACATTATGAGTTTACTATAGTACCATTTGGGTTGACGAATTCCCTTGCAGTGTTCATGAGCCTCATGAATGGGGTATTTTGTACCTTCTTAGATTGGTTCGTGATAGTGTTTCTTGATGGTATTTTGATATACTCATGAACCAAAGAGGATCATATATTCTCAAGCATATATATGAATTCCCTTGCAGTGTTTCTTGATGACATTTTGACATACTCAAGCTTATAGAATTAACTCCATTAAAATAAACTATTATTAAGGTCAATCATTGAATTTTGAATAAAATAAAACAATATACCATCATTGCTAAATTTATATTTTAAAAGAGATACTATCTAGTTACATCAACTTGGATCTAAATTCAACTAATATTATTTATTCTATTATAAAAAGAAAAACAAATCAATAACTAATACCTAATAAAGTTTATAATGTTTGAGGTTTATAATATGATTCTATTAATCAATAGTAAAAATCACCATCTATGTGAATCCTTTATTTACACTTACTATATAATTAATCACTTATAAAAAAATATAAAAAAACTAATATATTTCTCTTCCTAATAAGAGTATATGGGAATGTCATGAATTTGGTTGTTTTTTCTTTATACTTGTGACAATTATTTCATTATCGTACAAGAAAGAGATGAGTTAAAAAACTAATTTATGAATAAAGAAAATGTCTACTAAAGATTAATATTTCATACCCATGTTTTTAGCTTAAGAATGAAACTCGATTTATCATATAGAATTGCCCAAGTAATGGATAAACCTTCTCACCTAGTCTTACATTGTAGAAATGCCTCAATTAAATGTCCAACAAATATTGGAGGATATGAAATTAAGGAACTATTAGAGGATTTACAGATGCCAGAGAAGGGACGTGGACTGTTTGACAAAATGCCTCAAGGAAAATGGGTTTCATGGTTTTGCAATGATAGCAGGGTGTGCACATAATGGTTTTATTGAAGAAGCTTAGAAAAACCTCAGGCATAATTATTGACAGTGTAAAACTATAACCTGCGACCTTGCTATTGCTCTCCCACCTACACTAAAATGGGAGCTTTGGAATGGAATATGGATACCCATCAAAGCATAAAGGACTGTAAAACAAAAGTGGAAGCATAGACAAGTCACACAAAATAATAAATATAATGTTACTAAGAATATGATCTCATTTCTACATGTTAGGCATAAAATGTATTTGTTGATTTTTTTTTGAAAACTTAAAGTTGATAGAACAGGGAGTCTAGTTCGATTGTTTAAAACAATCTGTTGAAGGTAAGAGGTCATGAGGATTAGTCTTCCCCTCTCTGTGGTATCGGAAGGCATGTCATGCTAGTGACACCAGTCACATGAAAAAGTTTACAAGACACATTGTAGTTTATAAGAGGAGCTACCCAATTCTTGTACAGTCTATAAAAAACACTTAAAATTGATGTAATTAACTAATGTAAGGCCTGATCCCACTACCTTACCCAACATCCAAATTTTAGTATTCATATGGACACCCATCAAAAGTGTAAAGGAATGCTAATGCCTTGGAAGACATACATGCAATAACAGAGAAGCTTAGATTAAGCATGCAAGTATTAAAAGAATAATTCTAAGAAATGGATCTCATGGTTCTTAGATTCTATGGATTTCCTAGAGATGAAGATAAAGAGGCAAAGGGATATCATCCTTTTCTAAAATTTGAGTAATTGTTATGACAAATTTTGGTTCACCGATAAACCATTTCACAATTTTCTTTCTCCACTTAAGAGTATTCACTTATGTTTTTCTTTTTCTCATTTCTTTTGGCTTATAGCATACATACTAGTCTAATGCAGTCATCTGAATTTATCTCTCTACATTTTTGTTTGTTGGTAATTGATTTTTCTACAGAAGACAAAATAATTATGTGGGTACAGACCATAGTAATGAGACTCGGACTCGGCTCGGACTCGGCTAGGGCGACTCGACTCGGGACTCAGGGACTCGGGACTCGGACTCGGCGCAGACTCGGAAAAATGAAAAAAAGTTGAAAAAACCCTAGAAATTTAGAGATTTTTAAGGATTTAAAACTTGTTTGAAGCACCCTTTATTGAATACAATACAAATAAAATAAAATTTAATCACATACGCAAGTATACAATGATCAAATAAGTATAAAGTACACAAATTGTAGTTGCATCGTTGAAGGAAATAGCATATTAGATCAAGATATATAAAATTAGTCAAATGCATACAAAACTCATGGAATATGAAATCCATAACATCAAATGTTCCATACAAATATGAAATATCAAAACAATAGCTATAAGTCTATGACTCTATGGCATAGTGGAGCCAACATCCTTCCTACGAAGGCATCTAAGGATCCTGGATGATGAAAAGCTACTTACATAAGTATTGTAAAATGAAAAGTTTTAAGTTTTTAACTTTAAATTTGAATTCGATAATGAGATACATCTAGATTCTAAAATAATACAATTTAAATATAAATTTTAGAACAATTGAACGAAAAAGAATTACCTGGCTACATGGGAGGGAATGGTGTAGTAGTACCAAAAGTCTACAATTGTCTTTTTTGTTGCATCATGTGCGTCCTTGTTCCAACCCATGCTCTCAAGCGACGGTTGAGAACCAGGAGTAGTGTGTGGTACAAAATATGAGTCCATGACATCAAATGTTCCAAACAAATATGAACTATCAAAACAATAACTACAAGTCTATGGCTCAAAGGAGTTTGCATCCTTCCTACGAAGGCATCTAAGGTGGGTCGTAGATGATGTAGCAATTGCAGCCATAGTCTCTGCTTGTGACTCCATGCCACCCTCACCAACATTAGTTTTGGATGTGTTTGCTCATGCTTTAGCCTCAACCTCTCTATCTACCTAGTCAACCCAATCAAGGTCCTCATCACTAGCACAAGTAGACATCGATCATATAAGTATAACTATAAACACAAATTGCAGCCATAGTCTCTACTTGTGACTCCATGCCACCCTCACTAACATTAGTTTTGGATGTGTTTGCTCATGCTTTAGCCTCCTCCTCTGCCATGGCTATAGCCTCAACCTCTTTATCTACCCAGTCAACCCAATCAAGGTCCTCATCACTAGCACAAGTATACATCGATCATATAAGTATAACTATAAACACAAATTGTAGCTGAGTTGCTCAAGAAAATAACACACTTAGATATATAGTCAAAGACTCAAATGTATACAAAACTCATGGAATATGAAATGCATGACATCAAATGTTCCAAACAAATATGACAATAGCACACTTAGATATATAGTCAAAGACTCAAATGTATACAAAACTCATGGAATATGAAATCTATGACATATCAAAAGATTCAAAACAATAACTAGAAGTATATGGCTCAAAGGAGCTTGCATCTTTTCCATGAGTTTTGTATACATTTGAGTCTTTGACTATATATCTAAGTGTGATATTGTCATATTTGTTTGGAACATTTGATGTCATGGATTTCATATTCCATGAGTTTTGTATACATTTGAGTCTTTGACTATATATCTAAGTGTGCTATTTGCTTGAGC